>JAVTVY010018577.1:0-79596 GCA_036873755.1 Hanleya hanleyi
CGACCGGTGGCATTCGAACGCGGGAAAGTGGTGGTGACACTTCATTTTCGACAAGCACGTGCTCCCCACTTTGCATAATGAAGGTGTCTTACGAGTGCGATGCACGCAGCTATATGGTCTATTATGCCCAACAGGCTGGGGGTGGCTTTCCGGTTTTTAGTGCTGCACGCATGCAACGTGGACATGGACTGGGGAACATACTCGGGAGCATCGTCAAAACGTTCCTGCCCTTGGTGACGCGTGGGGTGAAAGCAATCGGCAAACAAGCGGTACGCAGTGGACTGGAAGTGGCCGGTGATGTCTTGGGGGTACGGCACCCAAAGAAGCCTTGAAACGGCGGGCCAAAGAAGCGGGAGGCGTCTTGGTGGCCAAAGCACGACGCACCGTAGGGAATAAAAGAGCTGCCCCACCGAGACCACGCACCAGTCGACGACCGACCCAGCGACGACGCACATCGAAGAAGACCCGGGATATCTTTTCTTAAAACATGGCCTTGATCCACGCCGAGTCCTGCCCCTCCACCAACAGTGAATTTGATTTGTGGACCGTGCCGCCCACACAGACCAGTGCCGAACAAGGATTATGGGTGGAGCATCTCCCGCTGTCCAGCATCAACGCAACAGGACCCATCGAGTTCACCATCAGTAATGCGGATACGACCTATGTGGATTTAGCCCATACCTACTTGTATGTGAAAGCCAAGATCGTCAGTGGAGATGGCACCAGAATCGTCGACCAAGCAACGGTGGGCCCGACGAATCTCTGGCTGCACTCGATGTTTCAACAGGTGGATATATTTCTCAGCGACAAACTCATCAGTGACTCGACCAACACGTACCCCTATCGAGCCTACATCGAGACGCTGTTGTCGCATGGGCGAGAGGCTAAAAAATCTCAACTGACAGCCGCTTTATTCTACCAGGATAAAGCCGAGCACATGGGCGCAGAGAACGACAATACGGGATATAGCCAACGGAAGGCTTTGACCGCGAACGGCGTTTCGGTGGATATGATCGGTCGACTGCACGCAGACGTGTTCATGCAAGACCGATACCTGTTGAACAAGGTTCCCATCAAAATCCGACTGATACGGGCGCCTCCGACCTTCGCCTTGATGGCCACTAACGTAGAGGCGCATGTAGCTGACTATAAGATTGTCATCGAAGACGCAGTCCTGTATGTCCGAAAAGTGAAACCGAATCCAGCCGTTCAATTGGGACACATGAAAGCCTTGGAAACAAAACCAGCCCAGTACCCTATCCGACGTGTGCAAACCAAAGTGTTCTCTGTGTCTGCTGGAAATATGAGCGCCAACAAAGACAACCTGTTCCTGGGGAACTACCCAAGCGATTGATCCTGGCCTGTGTGGAAAATACCAGTTTCAGTGGAGCCTACCCAGAGAATCCGTTTGACTTTAAACATTTCGGCATTAATTTTGTGGCCCTGCATGTGGATGGACAACAGGTGCCAGCCACGGCCTTAACCCCGAACTTTGGGCGCCAGAATTTCATTCGAGCCTATCAGAGCCTGTTTACAGCCACCGGTCAAATCAACCAGGACGAAGGGAATTTCATCAGTCGGGCGGACTACGGGAACGGATACACGTTGTTCTGTTTCGATCTGACCCCCACCTTAGAGAACGACCATCAGCTGGCCCTGGCCAAGCAAGGCAATTTACGGTTGGAAATCCACTTTCAACGAGCCCTCCGGAGCACCGTGAATGTGATCTGCTACGCCGAGTTTGACAACATCATTCAAGTGGACAAGGCGCGCAACGTGATGTGTGACTTCTCCACCTAACATGGATACAGAGCAGATAACCACCGTGCTGGAGAATGACCCAGAGACACGTAGGGTCTTTCAAGGGGTATTCGCCCGAGATGTGTTTCCATTAGACCGTGTGTATCCTGCTGCTTACGTTCTCAACACGGACCCGATGGAGCGACCCGGTGAACATTGGGTGGCCGTGTACTTGACAGAACAGCAGGGCGAATACTTTGACCCGTACGGCCTGCCACCCTCCATCCCGATTTAACAGACTTCATGGATCAAGGCACAGAGACGTGGTGTTGGAACAGTCAAACGTTGCAAAGCCTGACCAGTGGCGTGTGCGGACAATATTGCTTGTTTTACCTGTACCATCGATGCCGGGGAAGACCCTTATCTACCATCGTACAGATGTTTGACGAGTACCCCCAGGCCGAGGACCGCGATGTACTCGTCTATGACTGGGCCGCCCATCATTTCAATGTACAAGCCCCGTTCTGGGCTTAAGTTAATGACAAGCCCCTTGTTCTGGGCTTAAGTTTACAAGCCCCTTGTTCTGGGCTTCAATGTGCAATGCAAGCCCCTTGTTCTGGGCTTCAGTTAATTACAAGCCCCTTGTTCTGGGCTTGAGTTTTCACGTGGTTGTTCTCACGTTGTTGTTGTTCACTGAATAAAAAATGAGATCTCACCAAAAAACCCTGTCTTGTGTGTTTTATTCCTAATGCATCCATGCCCAATGTGGAGATTCAGTCAAACTGAAATCAGTGGTGTAGGATGGGGCCAAAATGTAACCCATCAAGGTTAGAATGCAAGAGCACTATAGTAAAATAGAGAGCCAATGAAATCAGCCCACAGACCAAGTACGTGTTTTGGTCTAGGTTTGGAGCGGGCATTTCATTGAGGTGCGTGTATACGGTGAGTGAAGACTCGTCCAACACGTATAGATTATGTTTATGACTATAAGTTCTAGGTAACCCATCAAGGTTAGAATGTAAGAGCACTATAGTAAAAATAGAGAGCCAATGAAATCAGCCTACAGACCAAGTACGTGTTTTTGGTCTAGGTTTGGAGCGGGCATTTCATTGAGGTACGTGTATACGGTGAGTGAAGAGACTCGTCCAACACGTATAGATTATGACTATATGTTCTATGAGCATAATGCATGAAACTGGTTTTGAACACCGTATTAGCCAATCAGTGGCCTAGAATGGAGCCAAAGGTAACCCATCCATGTCCAGAAAACATTACCCGGGTGTACAAGAACCCAGATGTAGGAGCGGACGTGAGCGAAAGCACACCGTGAGTACCCCAATTCGATTGGCTGATTGTTCGACCGCTGATTGGTTCTTTTTCTCGACCGCTGATTGGCTCTTTTTTTCTCGACCGCTGATTGGTCCAAATGGAACTGCCCATCTTTCCCAGGTTCATCTAGAATCCCCTTTTTGACCACATCCGACAAAATGGCCAGTTTTCGACACCGGATGTGCCGCCATCTTGAACACACGTGCCGCCATCTTGGATATGTCCCATAATGCACCGGGTCAAAATACTCGCTTCTGATTGGACGAGAGCTCTGGGACGGATTTGAAATACTCGCTTCTGATTGGACGAGACCTCCGTATTGCATCTGCGCATGCGCAGAATGATATTCCTACCGCACACCCAACCCATCAGATGCCCCTTCACGAATGCTTCACTTAGATACCTCACTCGACCCCATTGGTCCATTAGGGGCTCCCCTACATCCCAACACGGCTATTTTCATACACTTGGGCCACCGCGCATGCGCAGAATGCCGATAGTTCAACCCCACACCAAAAAATGATATGACCTTGAACTCATCACGTGACCTCCCCGTGATGACAAATACCCAGAACCAAGTGAGTACATGCATCCCATAGTCCCAGGTCACGCCCGATTCACGCAGACGGGAAGTGACGCTTTTTCTCGACCGCTGATTGGTCCAAATGGAACTGCCCATCTTTCCCAGGTTCATCTAGAATCCCCCCCCCCCACTTTTTTTTGTGCTCAAGCTCTGACTATAGCGATGCCGCAACATTGTCTCATTGGACATTGGACCGTCTGACCTGGAGGTGACCCTTTGACCTTTTGACCCGCGTCCGCGCGCGCGCACTGCCGGGGATGACCGGGAGAACTCGCGCGCGCGCTCGCGCTGCGGGGCGCTGGGGCGGGGCGGGAAAACACAAAACACACCGGCGATTGAACATACGGACGTCTAAGAGGAAACATTAGGAACTCTTCTATGTTTGGAGGTAGTTTTTAGTGAAAAACCCGGAAGTGACGTCATACAGGGTCCAGTTTTCGACACTGAGTGACCACATCCGACAAAATGGCCAGTTTTCGACACCGGATGTGCCGCCATCTTGAACATACGTGCCGCCACCTTGGATATGTCCCATAATGCACCGGGTCAAAATACTCGCTTCTGATTGGACGAGAGCTCTGGGACGGATTTGAAATACTCGCTTCTGATTGGACGAGACCTCCGTATTGCATCTGCGCATGCGCAGAATGATATTCCTACCGCACACCCAACCCATCAGATGCCCCTTCACGAATGCTTCACTTAGATACCTCACTCGACCCCATTGGTGCATTAGGGGCTCCCCTACATCCCAACACGGCTATTTTCATACACTTGGGCCACCGCGCATGCGCAGAATGCCGATAGTTCAACCCCACACCCAGCCCATCAGATGCCCCTTCACATAAGCTTCACTTTGATACCTCACTCGACCCCATTGGTCCATTAGGGGCTGCCCTAGCTCCCAACACGGCTATTTCCATACCCTTGGGCCACCGCGCATGCGCAGAATGCCGATAGTTCAACCCCATATCCAGCCCATCAGATGCCCCTTCACGAATGCTTCACTTTGATACCTCACTCGACCCCATTGGTCCATTACGGGCTCCCCTAGCTCCAACACGGCTATTTCCATACCCTTGGGCCACCACGCATGCGCAGAATGCCGATAGTTCAACCCCACACCCAGTCCATCAGATGCCCCTTCACGAATGCTTCACTTTGATACCTCATACGACTCCATTGGCCCATTAGGGACTCCCCTAGCTCCAAAACCGCTATTTCCATACCCTTGGGCCACCGCGCATGCGCAGAATGCCGATATTTCAACCCCACACCCAGCCCATCAGATGCCCTTCACGAATGCTTCACATCGATACCTCACTCGACCCCACTGGACCAGTAGTCAATCTCCTAGCTCCAAAAAGGCTATTTTCATACCCTTTGGCCTCCGCGCATGCGCAGAATGCCGATAGTTCAACCCCGCGCCCAGCCCATCAGATGCCCCTTCACCTAACCTTCACTTTGATACCTCACTCGACCCCATCGGCCCTTAGGGGCTCCCCTAGCTCCAAAAAGGCTATTTTCATACCCTTCGGCCGCCGCGCATGCGCAGAATGCCGATATTTCAACCCCACACCCAGCCCATTAGATGCTCCTTCACCTAACCTTCACTTTGATACCTCACTCGACCCCATCGGACCATTTTATCTAGGGACTACTTTTTCTCCGCGGAAGCTTTTTCCCGAGACCGAATCACCGCCAAAACCACGGCCAAACCGCATCACCGCGCATGAATACATTTTTTTTTTTTTTTTTTTGCCGGAACTTTTTTTTTTTGCCCGAACATGCCCGAACATGCCCGAACCACGCCGCCATCTTAAAGTGAGTGGGTGGGTTCAAAATGGCCGCACCTTATCTTACAAAAACAACAAAACAAGCCGCCATTTTGAACCCACCCACTCACCCTACAGGTCAATCAGTACACAAGGTGAGTGGGTGGGTTCAAAATGGCGGCACCTTATCTTACAAAAACAACAAAACAAGCCGCCATTTTGAACCCACCCACTCACCCTACAGGTCAATCAGTACACAAGGTGAGTGGGTGGGTTCAAAATGGCCGCACCTTATCTTACAAAAACAACAAAACAAGCCGCCATTTTGAACCCACCCACTCACCCTACAGGTCAATCAGTACACAAGGTGAGTGGGTGGGTTCAAAATGGCGGCACATTATCTTACAAAAACAACAAAACAAGCCGCCATTTTAAACCCACCCACTCACATAGGCCACGCCCACAAACATAGGCCACGCCCCATCACGCATGCGCACAAACACAATTATGACGTCACACACAGGTCTGCGCATGCGCAGTGAGGCGCTAATTACTCAATTTGCGGGCTACCTACTACTGAGGCCTTTCTGAAGAAAGCAGATAAAGATAAATTCAAATTTCGCCAATACACACCTTATCATTCCTACGCTTTAGACGAACATGGAAAAGCTACAGGCGGCTCTTCAATATTGATTAAAATGGGTGTTTTACACAGTCATGTTGATTTAGCGACAGATTTACAAGCTGTAGCAGTTCGCATTACGTTGAATTCTGTTTTCACATTATGCACATTGTACATAGCGTCTTCTGGAGTCTCCGTCTTAGTGAATTTCAGAATCTTTACGATCAGCTCCCGAAACCTTGTTTATTGATGGGTGATTTTAACGGCCGTAATATCCTCTGGGATAATGAAGACAATTGTAAAGGTAAAATTCTTGAAAATTTTATATCAAATAATTCTTTGTGTATTTTTAATGACGGTTCTTATACACATTTGTCCTCAGCTCATGAAACCTATTCAGTACTAGATATCTCACTTTGCGACCTTACTATTCTCGAAGAATTTACTTGGTCTGTTCATGAGGATCTGTGTGGAAGTGATCACTTTCCCACTGTCTTGAAAGCTGTTCACTCAGCTGATGACCCCCCTTTAACAAGGTATAATATTAAGAAAGCAAAGTGTCGTCATATGCCGTATCAGGGAACCTTCAAAAGTCACAGTGAAACATACAGCCAAGGGTTCCCGATGGTCATGACGGTGCACTCGCTGAGCCATCAATAAATAATAAAAAAAATAATTATAAATCAAATTTTCATCAGAATTCGGTCAGCTCAGAACTTGCTCGTAATGCACGTTCATGCCAAAAATCAAGGTTCTAATGTCAATGGTTCTCACTATTTTGCCGACGAAAGGATTCGGATGGACTGACTGACTGACTGACTGACTCATTACCGGACAATTTACAGATGGTAGCCTACTTCGTCGGAAAAAACTAGAAGCAGTCTCTTTCGCTGATGTTCCAGATCCAATACAGTTATTTTCAGATATGCTGATAGAAATTGCCAACCAATCCATTCCCACATTTTCAGGAGTTGCCCATATTAAACATGAGCAGTGTGACTAACGTCACAGGACCTACGAAGTAGAGTAGGCATTAGGACTCGAACGCGAACTGAACTCTTGGAAATCCCCACCCCCTGTTGAAATCCTGCCTATATTAAGATGGGCACCGCCCAAGTCAGAATCGCCCAGAAATTTTCATCAAAAGTAGGTCAGCTCAGAACTTGTTGGTAACAGTCTCCTAATGCGCCTTCATTCCAAAAAATAAATAACGATCGCCGATTTAATTTTACAATTTTTTAACTAAAGGAAACAGATTGAATAATAAAAAGTTCAGTAGATTTCAAGCTTTACGTGTGAAAATACATTTACATCTCTTTAATGGTTTTCAGTGCCCTTGTCCAGGATCAAAACAACTTTTTGAATCGCATTATTTTCCCAACAATACAGCAAATTTTTATATATAGTACTATAGTAGAAAGGTGGCATTTATGTAGTTTACGGTAATTCAACTCAAGACCAACACCTTCTCTGCACAAGATAATAATGATTCTATGTCATTCTCCTGAGCATAACCCGTACAAAGACGAATAAATAGCATCTCTACATCACGTTGTTATCTAGATATATGAGACAACACATTTTGGGTATCGGCAATCTGATGAATGTACTATTCCGGTTTTCTTGTTTCACATTATATTCTATGGCGGTTGATCGGTGATTTTCTTCGTTGATAAACGTTAAACCACCTCAGCTTCGTTGTGTGAATCGGAATTGCATTGCTGTGACACACCAACACACTCCGTGGCAGTGATTCTGTATCCCCCAATCAAGGAATCAAAATGGATCAAGATTTGAAATGACGAGAAAAATTTAGACATATTTTGTTTACACATGTAATTTTTTATTTAAATTATATCCAAGTGTGATATATAGTCAATATTCAAGAGGTACAAAAAACCCTCAAATTATGTGCTCATATTTTCACATCATGATCAAAAATACTTTATCTAGTTAAATTCTACCCAAAGAAAATAAATTAAGACCCTTTAAACATGCCGTCATGGCTTTGCTCAGTAAACTTTTATCATTGTTGCTCACACAGACTAATCTGAAGGATGATACCACATCTTTCTTTCTTCTGCTGGGTTATTGCACCAGGCTGACTTAATTGGTTGATGTAGGATATTTCACCACCAGTGGGTAATCTGACCTGAATTTGACGCCTGATGTGGTCTGTGATGAAATGTTTGGATGTGAAATAGGATACACGTTAAAGGCCACAGTTTACATATATCTATAACAATATACTGAATTGTGTGTAGGCTGGCAAGTTGGTAATAGCAGTGTAGATAAATGCACTAACAAATGATGGAAAATTAGCTTTTCCTATTTCATAAAAACAATTACGGATGGCATATCCCATCAGATTTTGTACTGTGTTATATTTACAGTGAAACATACAGCCAAGGATTCCCGATGGGCATGACAGTGTACTCGCTGAGCCATCAATAAATAATAAAAAATAAATAATTATAAATCAAATTTTCATCAGAATTCGGTCAGCTCAGAACTTGCTGGTAACAATGCTCTAATGCATGTTCATGCCAAAAATCAAGGTTCTAATGTCAACGGTTCTCCTTATTTTGCCGACGAAAGGATTCGGATGGACTGACTGACTCACTCACTCATTACCGGACAATTTGCGATCTGTAGCCTACTTCGTAGGAAAAACCATGGTTTAATGATGACTGCAAAGAAGCAAGAAAATGTAGGAAGAAAGCTGAACGATATTTCCGCCGACATCCTAATCCTGAAAATTTGAAAGATATCAGAGTTACAAGAGCTAAAGCTCGTAGAACCACGAAACAGAATAAACGTGATTGTTGGAAAAATTATGTTTCTAAGATCAATACACATACTCCTATAACAAAAGTTTAGAATATGATCCAAAGAATAAAAGATAAAAACTCCAAATCCAGCGTTCATCTTCTCAACGATGGGAACCAGGTGATAACTGACAGAGTAGAAGTTGCAAATAAATTAGGCGAAACAATTGCCAACATGAGCAGTGTGACTAACGTCACAGGACCTACGAAGTAGGGTTTGATATGATTGAACTATTCTACCCAAAGAAAATAAATTAAGACCCTTTAAACATGCCGTCAATGCCAGATGTTGAGTTTTATACAGCTGTAGATCAGGGCTCAGGCCTGATGTGGTCTGTGATGAAATGTTTGGATGCGAAATAGGATACACGTTAAAGGCCACAGTTTACATATATCTATAACAATATACTGAATTGTGTGTATTGAGGATGGCAAGTTGGTAATAGCAGTGTAGATAAATGCACTAACAAATGATGGAAAATTAGCATTTCCTATTTCATACATGATAATATAGCCCACCAAAACGTTTACACTTAGATTAGCTATGACCAGGAGTTCGGTGCGCGTCGGAGTCCTAATGCCCACCCTACTTCGGATGTCGGATAGCACAGTGGTAAATTTAACAGACCTATGACAGAAGGTAAATGTACGTTTTCATTACTATGCTTATTGCATCAGCTTGCGCTTTCAGCTTGGGACCTTCGTCTATCAGACTGAATTCTCTCATTTATCCATTGGTTAAATGGGCCCCGTTTACACAAAGTCTTGACCGGGCTTAAAGTCGCTTAACTTCGCTGATTTTACCAGAACCGGTGTGTCGTGATATGCCGTATCAGGGAACCTTCAAAAGTCACAGTGAAACACACAGCCAAGGGTTCCCGATAGGCATGACGGTGCACTCGCTGAGCCATCAATAAATAATTAAAAAAATAATTATAAATCAAATTTTCATCAGAATTCGGTCAGCTCAGAACTTGCTGGTATCAATGCCCTTGTGCACGTTCATGCCAAAAATCAAGGTTCTAATGTCAACGGTTCTCCTTATTTTGCCGACGAAAGGATTCGGATGGACTGACTCACTGACTCACTGACTCACTCATTACCGGACAATTTGCGTTCTGTAGCCTACTTCGTAGGAAAAACTCTTCGTCAGAAAATTATGTACCTAAATTTCAAAGTTTCCAAGAAAAAGAGAAGAGAAAAATGAAATTAAATTCCCCTCTGGTAACCGTGAAGGCTATAGCGCTATGTTTACAATTGAGGAACTTCATGCTTTTCTCATGAAAGTTAACGATTCTGCTGCAGGCCCTGATAACATGAGCAGTGTGACTAACGTCACAGGACCTACGAAGTAGGGTAGGCATTAGGGCTCCAACGCGAACTGAACTCTTGGAAATCCCCACCCCCAGTTGAAATCCTGGCTATAGTAAGATGGGAACTGCCCAAGTCAGAATCACCAGTGATTTTCATCAAAAATCACCAGAAATTTTCATCAAAAGTAGGTCAGCTCAGAACTTGTTGGTCTCCTAATGCGCCTTCAGTTCAAAAATAAATAACGATCGCCGATTTAATTTTACAATTTTTTAACTAAAGGAAGCAGATTGAATAATAAAAAGTTCAGTAGATTTCAGGCTTTACGTGTGAAAATACATTTACATCTCTTTAATGGTTTTCAGTGCCCTTGTCCAGGACCAAAACAACTTTTTGAATCGCATTATTTTCCCAACAATACAACAAATTCTTATATATAGTCCTATAGTAGAAAGGTAGCATTTATGTAGTTTACGGTAATTCAACTCAAGACCAACACCTTCTCGGCACAAGATAATAATGATTCTATGTCATTCTCCTGAGCATGACCGGTACAAAGACGAATAAATTGCATCTCTACATCACGTTGTTATCTTAACTCCCAGACAGATCTGTTTATTTTTGTCTCCCCTGCTCTGACCTCTAAGAACAATTTAATTATTACACCATGTCAGTATTAACTGCATTCTCGAATACCAAGCCTATCAGACTGTTAGTTCTGATCTGTTTATAGGCCTATTGGGGGTGACCCAGCTACACTGCTGTGACCTCTAGCTCTCAAAACAATTACGGATGGCATATCCCACCAGGTTTTGTACTGTGTTATATATACAGTGAAACATACAGCCAAGGGTTCCCGATGGGCATGACAGTGCACTCGCTGAGCCATCAATAAATAATAAAAAAAATAATTATAAATCAAATTCAGAATTCGGTCAGCTCAGAACTTGCTGGTAACAATGCCCTAATGCACGTTCATGCCAAAAATCAAGGTTCTAATGTCAACGGTTCTCCTTATTTTGCCGACGAAAGGATTCGGATGGACTGACTGACTGACTGACTGACTGACTGACTGACTCATTACCGGACAATTTGCGATCTGTAGCCTACTTCGTAGGAATATTACATCTACCCGAATCTTCTCTAGAAATCCTATTATAGTAGCTCTCGGGGTGTAGACCACGACTTGAGGTTTTTCCATGTCATCTGTGACGTCATCGGTGACGACATCAGTACGAGTAGTAGCGAAAGCGGGAGTTTCGGAGGTGCAGTGGAGTGCGTTTAGAGTAGATGACGGCCTTTTTTCCATCCAGCTACGAGTAGTAATAGTAGTAGTAGTGTCATCTGTGACATCATTCTTGACGTCATCAGTAGGAGTAGTAGCCAAAGTGGGAATTTTGGGGGTGTGAAGTAAGGTGTTTTGGGGTAGAGAGGGACATTGTTTGGCCCAAATGGCCGGGTTGGGGTGTCCTAGGTCCTAGTGAAGCTTTCGTGGGGTAGAGTTAGACTGGCATGTTTTTTATTGAAATTCAGGCCAGTCTGAACATGCGCAGTTGTGATGTAGTAAGTAAAGTGGTAATTCTTGAGGTGCGTACCTGTGGTGCACCCGCACCCTGGTGTACCCTATACCCTAATGGCTATAGGGTACAGGGTGCACCACAGGTACGCGCACATGCGTGCGATGACGTCACTTCCGAGCTCTGAGCTCCACAAGCTTTGAGTTTCAAGAGCTCCGATCCAAGAGCTCTGCCACATGGGAGCTACCACCACCACTGGGCGTTGGTGGGCGTCAATGCGCGGTGGTGATGGTGGTGGTGTGTGGTAGTGTATGGTGGTCGCAGAACTGGCGTTTGGTGGTGGTAATAGTGGTGTGTGGTGGTTTCTGTACATATAGGGATTAACTCGTTTCCCTCATCATTCTGAGATCAGAATAATGAACTTCTGAATACACGGACAATAGCATAAGTGAATTATGAACACACCCATAGCGGTTCCCTTAGCCTGGATGTGCTGTGATGGAGGGGATAATAAAAGGAATGGCCTGTAATCTTTGATGTTGTTGTTGTTGTTGCTCTACTTTTGGAATAACCAATCAGAATAGTACTTATAACGGACTACACCCATAGAGCTACGTATAGGCGCGCAGGGCTTCAGGGCGTTGAAGCATTGAGCTTGTTGTTGGTGGGTGTTGCTACAAGATGACACCTCACACGACGCATTCGGACCACGGATGGTCCATTTCTACCCCAAACACCTTCCTTCACACCCCCAAAATATCCACTTTGGCTACAACTCCTACTGAGGATGTCAGCAATGACGTCACAGATGACCCGTATATCCCTCAAGTCGTGGTCCACAGCATGAAAGCTTTGCTTTGACACGTCACACGATGCATTCGGATCAAGAATGGTCCCTCAATCGCTCAAACACATCCCCACGCACCTCCAGAATGACCACTTTACTTACTACACCACAACTGCGCAAGTTCAGATTGGCACGACTTTCAATAAAAAACATGCCAGTCTGACTCTACCCCACGAAAGCTTCACTAGGACACCCCAAACGGGTCATTTGGACCAAACATGGTCCCTCGCTACCCCAAACACCTTACTTCACACCCCGAAAATTCCCACTTTGGCTACTACTCCCACTGATGACGTCAAGAATGACGTCACAGATGACAGGGACATCCCTCAAGTCATGGTCTACACCACGAAAGCTTCACTTTGACAACTCACCAATAATGGTCCCTTATCACTCAACAGACCCCCACGCACCTCCCAAAATGACCACTTTACTTACTACACCCCAACTGCGCATGCGCAGATTGGTGAGACTTCCAATGAAAACCAGCCAGTCTGACTCACGAGAGCTTCACACTGATACCCCACACGGTCCATTTGACCAGGGAATGTACCAGGAACAGTGAAGTGGGAAGTAAACTAAAAGCGAAAATATCAGACGGTAAAAATGGGTGTAACATTCCAATCTTGGAGCAGAGATTCTTAGTCGAAAAGCGTCGTTGTTCTACATGTATATTCGTGTTGAGAATTTGCTCTTGTCTCGTGGGCAATGTTTCTTCGTGCGGCAATGTAAGATACATACAATCAACCACCTCGCTGGGGGTCTAATAACACCCCAGCCACCAGTCAGATTTTTGGACCGGATTCGGGGCCTTCGCGCACATCGCCGGAAGTGACATCATATATAGTAAAATAGATGTTTAACGAAAATTTTGATTACTTTTCAAGTTTGCATAATACCTCCGTTGACCTAGCGTTAAAAAGAATTATCTGGAGATAATTTTCCATGTTTATCTGGACAGAGCATATGAAAAGTAGTTCGCTCATGTGCAACACTAAAGGAGTCGTTTGGTCGGATTCAAACTGAACCGTGCGTTGGTTGGTTTCCCCTATACGTCATAGCAACGTAGTAAAGGTCAACTTCCGCTATTGGAGGCAGGGGATGTTATTGGAGCCTGCGAAATGGAGCATGCGCTGTGGGGAGGTTGACATACAATAGGTGACTACATGTGGGGAACCATTCAACCAAGGAGTGAAAAGGGCCAAGTATATTGCACGCAAAGTGTTGCCGATTGAAGTTGTCTTAAATGACGGGTCTGCCCTTCGTGGCCTTTGGGAAATCTTAAGTCTAAACAATTAAAATAAAACGTAGCCGTTTACATGTTTATATGAATACCACTGTGGTCCAACGAACCACAAAAATTCGCCCAATACAACGTAGAGTTAACCGCCATAACGCGGATACACTGTCAATAAAAGTGTGCAAATCCTGAACACTGAATTGCACACTAGTTTGTAACACCTTTCAAACATGTAAAAGTGTTCAAGTACAAAAACTAGTATGCAAAGAGATTTACTTAAAATATGTCACTGAAGTGTTATCAAGCTCATCAAATAGATCGTCCTCAATAAACACAACGAAATAGGTTGTCCACAATATCACCGAGTGCTGAATATTGGAACTCTGAAAAATTAGTGTTCATTCTGAAGTGTGCACTTTTGAACAGTTTTACGCATAATAGAACACTTTTACATGTTCATGCGGACGCTAGTGTTCCAAAAGTGTTACAGAATATGTGTTCATTTGTGAACATTGGTGTTCAAACATGATGATCATTTCTGAACACGCGTGTTCATACCTGTTCTCTAGTGTTCGGATATGAACGTTAAGTGTTCAGTTTTTAACACGATATGGTGTCCTGATTTGGACATCAATATGAACGTTAGTGTTCAGTGCCGTCCAACCCCATATTTCGATTGTTGAGATACTTAGCGTTGTGGAATTCTTGGTACCTTTTTCTTTTCATTATTGTTCAAAATGGATCAGTTGATTAATTCCACATCATTATTTCAACTTATTCCAGCAACCGCTAAAATTAGTCAGGGATGAACGCTTTTACGCGTTCAATAAGTGTTACAAATATTTTCTGACAGTGTATGCAGAGAATGATTTGAAGAATCCTCCACCTGGCTATAACTTGGTATGGATAACAGAGCAGTTTGATCGATTATACAGCCGATGAGTTCTTGGGATGACATACTATCCGGAATGTGAACTAGATCTGTCCATTGATTTATGAGTCTGTTTTACTTTGATGTAGTAGAAAAATATCGTATATCTTGAAAACACTGTCCGCATCAATCATCGGTAAATTAATGTAGGACATATTTCCATGGGATAGAGGTGACTGTGCGTGGGAAATGCAACTGTTCCACATTCTGGGCACTCTCTCAGGCAATCTGTTCACTGGGCTATCCCAGCAATCAATCGCTCTCTATTGTTTGGAGGCTGACAGAATACAGCCCCAGTCAGCCTCCTTACTTTGCAGGACGTAATGAATCTATAATACTCCAAGTTCGTTATCTTAGAGTCCATAAATTAACCCTATTTGGCCTGGGCAATTTGGGGATGTATCGCAGCCTTGGAGGGGGCACTTCGGCTCTCTAAATATTTTTCTTACACTTAAGCTTGAGGGCTGAAAATTAGCACACTATTCCCTTGCGTTAAGCTCTACCAGAAAATTTTAAAAATCGCCACGATGAAATTTCAATAAAACGTGCTTCAATTTAGCTGAGCTGCATCATATAGCAATCCTCAAACGTGCTATTGTGAGGACCCATCCCGCTTGTGTTCATGAGATTATGATTTCCTAATGAGAAGCCTCCATAAAATGTATATGAATTTGGAAATATAAATGCATCACAGATTCAGAATTTCAGAATATTTTGTGCATCCACATGCTTAAAACTAAAGTATTGAAACTTACTCGTAAACTCGTAAAGTGTTGAAATAACCCTTTAAGTGTGTCCAGAGGGACTGCACTGTTATAAATTACCGTCATTTCACTGTAAATGTATGTAGGAGTTTACAGTACATTTAATCGTAAACACAATACTCTGTATTTGAACTGTGATATTTCAGTTGACATCAACCGAAATGGGTAAACTGCGCACAAACGTAAATAAAAATTCCTGTTTTCTCTGAAAGGAGGTTGATACATGTACCTTTGCACACGAAATACCAAGTTGCAGGAAACATCCGACACCTGCGTTTAGAAGCACTTTCAGAAGAGGCACTGGAAGGGACGTGGCGAATAGCTTTAATTGTCGGACTATAATACGGTTTGGTTTTCAGTTGGTTCTGGTTTCATCTGACTTGGAGGCGTGCCCAACTTATAAACCGTATATTCGTGTAATAATTTCACAGATTCCTTCGTGATTATTTTCGAAACTTGTGGTCACCGCATTTGTAAACACCAAGAGCTGAAATACGCGAACGGGCAATGGCCATATCGGCCTTCCAGTGACCGCGGAAATGGTAATTGTAGACAACGGTGCCACATAATTATACAGTTTAAAGGATGTTAAGAAAACAGTACAGTGCAACCTGATTTACAGTTGAGTGCTAGTCAATACACGGTAATTATAAAATACGGTGCAACATTTTACAGTTTAAAGCCTGTTAATAAGCGGTAAAATTGTAAAATACGGTGCAACGTAATTTTACAGTCGAATGTACTGGCACCTTTTCTGCCAATACATTTAACTGTGAATTTACGGTGTGACTTATAACAGTGTGCTCTTTAAGTGTTGTCCCTTTGGACACACTTAAAGTGATCGTAAACCCTCAAGTAAAGTTTCCCTCAAATGAAAGACCATTGCGAACAGTGTCGGAAAATATTTATTGTAATTTCTTACGATTTTATTACACAGAGTAAATTGCAAAAAAAGCATGGTATTCTATGGTGGTCTTTTGCAATCATATCTAGGTCTGGTGACGTCACACTGCCTTAATACATATATTTCAAACCGTGTATGCACTTTCCAATGCTTGATTCAAGCTTAACGTGTGTATACTGTGCGTTTCAACACAGACTCACTGCTCCAATGTGCATGTTTCACCAAAATCTGAGAGACATTATCTCATAAGTGTCAAGTCAATTTGAATCTTGCATTTAATTTCCCCGATTTTGGTGAAACATGCACATTGTAAAAAATTACAATAAATATTTTCCCACGCTGTTTGCAATGGTCTTCCATTTGATGGAAACTTTACTTGAGGGTTAACGGTCACTTTAAAGGGTTATTTCAACAAGTTTCAACACTTTAGTTTTAAGCGTGCAAGTAAGAATATTCTAGGAGTATCCACGCACTGTGTTTTAGGCCATCGGAACTTCAGAACGGAATCTACTAAAGGTCGTGAAACTCGGAGAGTCTTTGCACGAATTTCCTACAAATCATCAGATGTATCTCTTTTTCTATGTCATAGACGTCAGGGTATGGTAGAAAATTAAAAACTGTAGTAACTCGGCTTGATATCAAAGGGAATGACTTTATTTGAGTCAAAGATGAAAGAGAAAAACATTTAAGAAAAACAAAAAAATCAATTTGAAAAAATATGTATATTTATTAATTTTCATAATTTATTGAAAATATACGTAGCCATTTATTATCCAACATCCCATGCACAGGCCAGGCAACTGTGACTCGCGCGGATTCACAAGTTGCACATCATGACTAGAACGATGTCTAATTCTGGGTCAGATTAATTCAAACTCTATTTCTAGTGAAGTCACCACAACATAAAAGCAATACGAGACTCACATTCTTCGAGAGATATATATCCCTGAATATGTCGGAGAAGTGACGAATGTTATTGAATGTAATCGATCCAGAATAGCGACAACCAGTGATTAAAGGATAGGACGACTCTATGGACAGTCGTGATCCTGGATCGGCTATTTGCCATTTACATACAGTTTCTAAATAAATAACACGGGACTCCTTCATCGAGTTTAGCGGCACAGACGTCGTGAAATTAAGCCACCAATTTAAAACTTTATACGGTTAATGTGATTAACCCTATTTACTTGAATTGATCAGACGAGTGGGTGATACAATGTAGAATCTATCGACAGGTACCTTAGACCATACATGAAATGGCAATAAGATCAGATAGCTATTGAATTACTGGCCGGACCAATATTCCAATAAAGATAATATACAGTGGGATCAAAGTTTTGTCCATGTAGCCCATGGCTGTTTAAATGAAGATAGGCATGCTGCAATCTTGAAGAAATTGCCCCACTTTACTTTGAAGATACACCATCTTCAGATAGCAATATGTGATGAAAGTTTCGTGTGTTTATTTTGTAGTACCGGTATTTGACGTGTGAATGAGAAACTGTACCAGAGACTTTTTCGAGCCGACTAAATTGAGCTCGTTACCGTTGTTTATTGATTAATTAGGTTTGAAGGTGGAGGGGAGTCGTGGGTAACTCCCTCGAGACCCACCCTCCCCTCCCTCCAGTGTCAATCAACCTCGCTTCAATCGGGATTCTGACTTTCAGCAGAATAATGTCACGTGGGCTTTTAATGACACTAACTATAAAAAATAACATGTAGTTACAAGACATCGGGTCTACTGATCTTTTTAATCGTGTTATTAATATTGGACCGTATGGAAACTTTGTTTAAAACAGCCAAAACTTCTGGGGCAATCAATATGATTTTCCAGAATCTCAATTAGAGCTATGTATTCTCCCGTTAGACAAACTGTAATCTTCGCGGAACATTGTCAGGACAGAGAAAGAGACAAATCATTCAACTGATAATAATCGAGGAGATCAAGTGATTCTGTAGGCCTATATAATACAAACGATGGGATCTAAACCCTTAGATTATCCTCACAAATATATAGTTCCGTCAGATGATTTATAGATCTGCCCGACCTTGATGTGCCGTATTCAGTAAAACGCACATATTTCCGCCAGTGCCAGGTCTTTTATAATACGAAAAGTCTATATGCATGCGAAAATCCGCCGAACCATAATTAATTTCAATGGGATATTGCCAAGAGAGAAGAGCCAATTCTGGATATGAAACTGCTCAGTATGATATATAACTGGAAAATATCACCGTTTCAACACACTTTATGAATTGAGAAAAACTGTTTTGTTTACACAGTGAAATCGGTCTGCTGCCCTTTTGGAACCTTGGTGGCGAACAAATTCATATACCCAGATGGGTTACCCACGCAGAAATGTAACTCACAGTTATCAGCTATTGAAACTCTCGCTTGTTAAAAAACTTCGACCTGTTCCATTTCCATCATGATCATATTTCCACATAGGTATTATTGGTTATAAATGATAAACAGAATCAAAGCGTAACTCGATCTTGTAAATGACTGAATATTTTATATAATATGTACCTTCTACGGTGACAAGTTAAAATACGAGCTACAGAGCAAATGCGATAGCTTCGAATCAGTGTAATAAGCACCTGGCGCCATAGGTTCAGGTTCGTTTCAGGTTCTGTAGGAGAAAGAGGAGTAGAATCTGTGTAACAACAAGAAATATCTTCAAAAAATGATGAGTTTAAATGGGGAATGTACAAAATGTTTATCCTACATAATAAGTATTCTTTTGAAGTATTTAATTGCGCATGAATAACTGGCTCAGCAGATTTTGCAGGTGTAACCATTTGTACCTCAACAGACAAAGAATTGTCATTATCAACAATGATAGCGGCGCACCTAAAGCTATCGAGGTGACACCTTAAATCGAGAGCCTCTGCATAACCTATTCTAAACTATGTAAGAAGTGAATGAAGATACTGGGCATGGGGATATTTGATTAGGAGTAAATGATTTCATGCAACTCAATTGGTTTAAAATCGTTTGTTGTCAGTCAATTGCATGAAGTAGCCTCATTGGTTTCGTAACTCTCCGTATTTCGGTTGGTACCTTCATATAGGAGGCAACACAAAGGAAAGCACAAAAAGCCCACAGAACGGAAGAGTTTCTAGACAAAGCGACCGTAAACGACTCTGTCGAATAAGCATCTTGCACTCGAGGTTCAGGATACAGAAGAGAAGGAGGATTTAGCGGAGGAGGAGTTGGACGAGTTGTAAAACAAGTTCGGTGAATCATGTCCTGGGGTGCAAGGGACGAGAAATTCGGCCAAAGTGGACCATGTTTAATCATGTGGCAGATTAACATATAGAGAGAAGGATTTAGCATAATCATTCCCTTCACCAAACACGTGTGGGCGTATATACTACAAGGCGATGAACTTACGTGGGCGCTATTGGGAGAATGAGAATAAGAGACGGTAGCTCAACGCGCATGCACATCTAAGGTAGCTAAATAATATATAGCCCTCAAGAGTATGAGGGCTATAGGTCGGCCCCAGTCACCTCCAGCGAGGGTTTTAGATAATTTTATCACGAATCACCCACCTCTGAAACTGCCGTACATCTAATCTCTATCCCCTCCTGCCCACTATTTTAAAATCTTGAGCACTATTGTGAAATACTAACGAATATATCGCCGTCTGAATTTTCCAGTCGAATTCCACTTTAAACGCGCCATGTTAACCATATACAGTGACGTCACCAACATGGCGGCGCAGAGAGTTGAAGTTCACGACTGGAAAATTCAGACGGCAGGAGGGGATAGAGATTAGATGTACGGCAGTTTCAGAGGTGGGTGATTCGTAATAAAATTATCTAAAACCCTCGCTGGAGGTGACTGGGGCCGACCTATAGCCCTCATACTCTTGAGGGCTATATATTATTTAGCTAATCTAAGGTAGCTCAACGCGCATGCACATATAAGGTAGCTCAACGCGCATGCACATCTAAGGTAGCTCAACGCGCATGCACATCTAAGGTAGCTCAACGCGCATGCACATCTAAGGTAGCTCAACGCGCATGCACATCTAAAGGTAGGTGCACACAGAGCTTAGTGCCTGCGTGATCGCAGCCGCAAGACTCTTTGCGAGGACGCAAATGTCTGTGTGCACTGGAGACCGCAGTCATTTAGTGCTTGCGTCCCGGGGCGCAGTCGGAATCGCAAGGATCAAAATGATTTGATATTTGTCGGAGCCGTATTCGCCGCAGCCAATCAACTGTAATTTATTGACGGCAGCCATTTTGTCTGTCAACCTCGTTTCCAGGGGCCATTACGCGCAACCTCCTTCCCAGGGGCCATTCCGCTTTTTTTACCTAGGGACGACGCTGGCTGACAAGGATCGCAGCAATTATTGCGTCCTCGATGTCACACATGATCGCAACAGTCTAGAGGATTGCGTCGTCGCATGACTTTGGGGGGATACGGCTTGCGGCTGCGATCACGCAGTCACAAGCTCTGTGTGCACCTACCTTAAGGTAGCTCAACGCGCATGCACATCTAAGGTAGCTCAACGCGCATGCACATCTTAGCTAAAGCATATCCTGACTTTTTTCCATCCAGACTTTATAAATACCATCTATCAACAATTTCACTTACCGATACTCTTAAGACAAGGACGGAATCCAACCGAAAGGACCGTTATATATTCAATATCGAAACTGTGCAGTATGAAGAGCAGGGAGAGCATGACCTCATGACATAGTAAAATAAGATTATACATATTTTACTGATCAACTTATTACATGATATTTCAAACATAATAAGTGTTGATATACTCTTTCATACTTAATGCATACCTATAAAATCTAGCCTATGCATAAACATATACACGAACGGGCAGAAAATGAAAAAGTAGTAACTGAAGAAATAAATAACTTGGAAAAATAGTCGGACACTGTCTCAGACAAAGAGGTAAAATCCAATTTGATGGATGATATACCGCAAAGCAAGTAAACAAAGCATTACAGGACACCGATAAGATAAATATTGACGGTGAGGAGCAAAAATACGTTGGGCATACACCAACCAACTAGGGTGAGAAACCAACTAGCTATTTTTTCATCGCGAAACATGGAAATTTCTTGAAAAAATCTATAATATGATTCTGGAGAATATTCAAGGAAACAGGAAGATATCTTGAATGAAAAAAAAATATATATATAATTTGAGTCTGGAGAATATCCAAGGAAACAGGAAGATATCTTGAATGAAAAAAAAAATAATTTATAGAAAACTGTACACCAACAAGCAGTCCAGCAGAACTAGAAATACCTTTCGAAGACCTGAATGTACCAAAATTATCCCAGAAACAATCTGACAAGTAATTAGAAGCAGACCTTAAGTCTGAAATTTTAGTTGCTTTAAAATTTCTACTAACAAGAGCCCAAGGGGCTTCAATATACGCCCGTATATCTTGAATTACATTGGTCCAAATTTCAAGGTTGTTTAATAGCCTTGATTAACAAGCCAGAGAAAGGTCTACAATTTTGTGCTTCTGAGAATGTAATATATATCACATCTTATATTGAATGATAAACTAAAATGGGCTTAACTCTTGGTAACTAGTTGACATTGAAGCAAGAGCCGAGAGCTCACATATCCCATACTGAAATCGACAATAGTCAAACACAAGAAAATAGAAGTTTCAGCAAATGGATTCCTTTCAGCCGAGAGAATTTTTCATGAAGGAAGAAGAAAGTGATGAAGTAAACCTTTATTCTTGAGTTAATAAACAGGTATAAAGTTCATGAAGGACCCCTCTCCCCCCATTGAATTAGTAAATGTATGTTTTTTTATTTCACAACAGTTTAACTAAATGTAGCTGTTTCAAACATGGACAAATGCCAAAAACATGTAGGGGAGAGAACTCTGAAAACTTGATTCAGTTTTGGGGGACTGTGACCTTGACCTTTGACAAATTGATCTCAAAGTGTATGGCTCCTCTTTGCCATGCGAGTAAGGTATACTCAAATTTGGTACCAATCATACCTTGAAACTAGAGATATCACATGGACAACTTGTGTTAATGGATGAATGGACAGAACGCAACATCGCATTACACGACCTCGTCTTCAACAGGCATATGAAAATGTGACTTTTAATGATTTCTTGATTTTGGGGTCACAGTGACCTTGACCTTTGACCTACACTTTGGTATGTAACACATCTCCCTCTAATGTATCTACTGGCAGGAAAAAGTTATTTTTGATGATTTCCTGATTTCGGGGTCAGAGTGACCTTGACCTTTGACCTGACCTAAATGTTGGTACATGACACATCGTCTTCCCTCAATGTATCAATGGACTAAAAAAATCCAGATTTTTATGAATTTCATGATTTTGGGGGTCACAGTGACCTTGACGTTCGGCCTTGATCTACACTTTGGTACGTGACACATCATGTCTCCCTAATGTATGACCTTGACTATTGACCTTGACCTAAATTTTGGTACATGACAAACCGTCCGCGTAATTTTCTCAATGGACACAAAAAAATCATGATTTTTAACAATTTCACGATTTCGGGGTCACAGTGACCTTGACCTTTGACCTTGACCTACATTTTGGTATGTGACACATCGTGCCCCCCTAATGTATATACTGACACAAAGAAAATGTTATTTTTAATAATTTCCTGATGTTGAGGTCACAGTGACCTTTGACCTAATTTTTGGTATGCAACACTTCATTTCCCCCTATTGAATCCACTCAAAACAAATTAGTATTTTTTAATGATTTCCTGATTTTTAGGTCACACTGACCTTTGACCTTGATTCTGGGGTCACAGTGACCTTGACTATTGACCTGGATCTAAGTTTTGGTAAATGACAAAACGGCTCCCCTTAACTGCTCAATGGACTCAATGGACAATTTCACGATTTTAGGGTCACAGTGACCTTGACCTTTGACCTTGACCTACATTTTGGTAGGTGACACATCGTGTCCCCCGAATGTATCTATTGACACAAAATAAATGTTATTTTTAATAATTTCCTGATTTTGGGTTCACAGTGACCTTTGACCTTGACCTATTTTTTGGTATGCGACACTTCATTTCCCCCTATTAAATCCACTCACAAAAATTTGAAATTATTAATGATTTCCTGATTTTTCAGTCACACTGACCTTTGACCTCTGACCTCGACCTACATTTGGTATGCAATACATCGTTCCCCCCCTAGGGCATCCACTCACCAAAAATTAGAACTGTAGATAGAAAACTGTCAATGATCAATGATTTCCTGATTTTCGGCAACAATGACCTTTGACCTCTGAACTCGACCTCAACTTTTGTTACGCGACACATCGTCTCCACCTAGCATATCCACTCACAAAAAATTGCAACTGTGGATAGAAAACGTTCACAGATATAGACCGGACACGAACACTTCAGTGATTTCCTGTTTTTTAGGTCAGTGACCTTTGACCTCGACCTTCATTTTGGTACGCGACACATCGTCTCCCCATAGGGTATCCACTCACCAAAAATTGGAACTGTAGATAGGAAACTGTCCCAGATATAGACCGGACACGAGAACCGGACAGACGGACGGAAACCGCCATCACATAATACGTCCGCCTTTTGGCGGGCGTATAAAAATGAATGGATTCCTGGGCCGGACGGTTGTACCACTGAATTTTACAAAAAAAAAGAGTGAAGACACAATGGTGAATATTTGATAAAAGCTTCAAATTACTCTTATAACTCGGGGAAAGATTCAGTGACACAAAAATAGGGATCGATAACTTGTATACTTAAGGACGGAAGTCCTAAACATATATTCAACCAATGGAGACCAATAACATTGTTGGGTGTATCATATAAGATCAGATCTGCTGCTATCGCACAACGTATTAAAACATGGTTTTCCGATATTAATAATGAAGATTAGAACGGCTTTATGGCTGGACGATTTATTGGAGAAGCAACTGGATTAAGCTCTTACATAATGGAAATAATAATTCAATCAATAAAAACAAAAAAAAGCGAGACAAATCAGAATCTTACGATAAACTCTTCAATTCGGATGATTGTTACTTTATACAATAACGATGGATTTTTAAAATTTTGGAAACTATCGAAAATGGGTGGAAATATATTATAAAAACATACAATCGTCCGTGGTTGTCAATTACGATTAACGAGGACGTCAACAATTCTCGAAGACGATTAACGAGGGGGGAAATTCAAGTTCATATCAGATTTTGTAAATATGTTTAATTTCCTAGATTATGTTATCATAATATTAGTGAGAGGAGCTAAAAAGTTGTACATTCAATAATTGGGCAGTTGTAATTGTTTGTTCTCACTCAACGTGCACTAGGGAAATTCGGTGCAATTCTCGACTTTGGAGACAGCTTAAGTATTCTTCATCCTCATGTCGAATAACATTCATATAGCCATTTTCGCCATCAAAATCGATTACCTGAAAATCCGAAGATTTTGATTGGTCGATGGCGGCCATATTTGTTTAGGGAACAACTTCCCATGAAGAAGTATTGAGCTAATCGGTTAAACAGGAAACTAGGTCAAATCGATATGGTCGTCAAATCGGTCGATCGATAGTAAATTTGCGCACTGCTCGTTAATCTACACATCATGCACTACATATGTGTTGAATTCCATTCCATTAGGGCATTTTTTTCATCTGCACCCAACCCGTCCCTTTGACGTGACGGTCTGTTCTGAAAATTGGTACAATTCTCGCTTTTGGGATCCGTTCGTTCTCCCTCGCTGAATAACATACATATACCAAGCGTTAGATTCGACATTCAATAAAATAATTTTCGCGTCAATAATCGAGACCTATTCCGTATGTCAGCACCAATTTCAAATGTGTATCGAAATTTTGTATGACATGACCACATGCCCATGATCACTGGCTTGAGCGGTATTAGATACAAATATCCGACAGCATTGATGTAATAGCCCTATCAAGTCATCTGATGCAATGCGATGTATTATGCGACCGTTAGACCCACGACTTGAATGAACTGGGTCAGGCTTGCCACTTCACGAAGCTTTATGTCCTGCCTCGACATCACTGGATCTCCAAGAGACATTTCACATGGTAGTAATCCTCTGTGGAATTTACCATGGGCTGTAATTCTGTTTCGTAAAACGTCTCTTTCAGTGGGTTAATGGTGAAAACATTGCGTGATCACGAAGTATTGATCCGTACCTGGAACGTTTATTTCCATGAACGTTGGGGATGGCGACTGTACAAAACAGCCCCGACTTGGCCTTCATGTGGGCTTGATCTGAGCTCTTTCATTACTTCGGTGATAGGCATTATTTTTGCCGTCGAATGGTTCTTTTCCCACTAAAAAGTGTTTGAATGCGACGTCACTCCCGGCGAGGACGTTACGTGACCTCTAGCCATGCGATGCGACAGAATTTCACCTTGGTATACTACTTTCATCTAACCCTTTGGCCACAGTGATGGCTAATTTCGATGGACAGTCTTGATGGTTAATTTTTGACAGATTACCGTGACGGGTAATTTCTGACAGATTGCAGTGATGGTTAATTTCTGACAGGATGTCTTGGCTGCCATGAATCCGTCAGAAATTTATCGTTCTTCAAGCAGAAGAGGTGGAGGAACGTCAGACTACAATATGGGTTGCAGCGAGAAATCTATGGATTTGTAGTACTCTGGGGGCTGCAACGAAATTGATCTTTGAATAGAGAAATAAAAATGTAATCTAGAAAACTAATGGTCTGAGTGGCATCTTTTTGAAATCCCACTGATGAAAATACATCGTCCATAATACTCAGTATCAGCCCTGGAGTGACATGTGTGTGTGAATATGATTTACCGCTACTTTCAACATTATTTTATTCATATCACGACGTTTGGTTCTTTTTCCTTTTCACACCCGTAAACCACACGAGTAGGGTTCTATTTCTTTCAACACCCGGGACCTCACGGGTGGGGTTCTATTCCTTTTCACAGCCGGGAACCCAATGGGTGCCCTAGTTAGTCGCCTCTTATGAGAAGCTCTCTGAGGGGCTGAGGCCTATGCTTACCATGACATGGAGTGTGCAAAACGACACCCCAGGTCAATCCCCGGAACCCCACAGGGCTATCAGCCCTGGATGAACATGTGCATGAACAGTCAGGGGGCCAACTTACAGAAGTTATAAATGATAACCTCTACATGTGATTGTATTAAAATCCTCAGTGTTCACAACCAGTAGTTAAGTCACAGAGTATAATGATCTCTGTTAATTCATTTAATACAGTTCATTACTATGTTTAACAAACTTCATGCCTTCAAGTGTATGTGGTACATTCGTAAAACTTACATAAACATGGCATATTAACCTAGATACATGTATTACGTATCGGCTTATATCCTTGCATCCCAGATTATTCCCTCAATTATGAATAATTTTCCTGTAAAGCCACAACATTACGGTGGATCAAGGAGGTATCACTTAAGGCCAAACTCCTTTTTGAAGAGCTGCATTTGTTTGTGTTCACTATGCAAATTGGCCTTTATAACGTTATAATGTACTCTGTTGATGGAGCCTTGATGCAACATTTATGGCTCAATTCAATCTTCTGAAGGTAATCTAGCCAGGTTTGCATTCAGAGATAATGTTTTCTTCCCTTTGGTCAACTTTTTGTGACATTCCCTTCAACAAACATTTGGTGGCCAATGTGCACACTAAACTATAACTTCTGAGAGTTATTGCTATAAGTAGTTCATAACTTGGCCAAGTTATAATTTTTCTGTATTGGTCCCCTGACTGATGAACATGTGCACTTTCACAGCTTGCACTGGAGTCCTCCATTTAAAATAACAGCCAATAAATGGATGACGATCGAGAGTGATACTCCACCACTTTCACGGGATCTCAGTATTTTTGGACGAAAGGTCGAGTTATGCAGAGAACACGTTCGAGGCCAAACCCTTTGAAGTTCTGGGTGGAAATGACATGGGGCGTTGTCTTAAGTCAAAACAATCATGGATATGAACATGCGAATTCAAAACCATCAGAAGGGACGAAATATTGAACACACTGCCTGGGGATGAATTTGCTCAGAAATGGGCATATTCGAATAGGTCATGAGGCCACGATTGCTGTTCTGAAAACTTATTAATAAAATAACCATCAGACAATCATGCAGAAGGGACGAGATATTGAACACACTGCATGCCTGGGGATGAATTTGCTCAGAAATGGGCATATTCGAAGAGGTCATGAGGCCATGAATGCTGTTCGCAAAACCTGTTAATAAAATGACTGGTCTTCATCATGTCAAATTTGTCTTCTGTCATGGTTCATCTGTGTCAGACGACCCATGATTAGGTATGATGATGGGAACAGAATAATGCTACAACCTCCAGTCACGGCTGGCCCACACATTCTACTTCCTTTCAAGAAATACATGTACCAGTTATCATATTTAGTTCGACTGCAATTTGACAACTCCAAATACACGCCAAGGAAAAAGTGTCCTCCAGCTGGATTGTTTTGTAAAGAACCTTCAGAAAAATGGTTCTTTTCCCACTAAAAAGTTTTCTTTTCAGTATATACAAGGGTTTGCTCTATAATGCGTCCCTTTTACATTCCTAAATCGTTCTTTAGAACAACTCCCTGAATTTGGAAGTTGCTGACAATAGACATGATAGACCCAGGCCAGAGCTGTTTTACACAATCCAACAGTCATTGATAAAACATAAAAGCCATGAACAAGGATAGCAGTATATTTGTTCAAAATGTGCTTTAGTTTACTGGAACATCTAAGTAGTTCTTACTACATTCAGTAGCATGTTACCATGGTTACAGCAAGATGAGAACAAGAAAACCCCAGTGACATGTAGCTCCAAAACGGACCCTTCCTAATAAGCATTGATTAATTATCAACAAGCTATTGACTCAACTACAAACTAGCATTGCCTCATTATAATCCCACAGCGATGTATCTGAAATTTCCTACTGAATTTCTTAATTTGCCATTTACTCTTTTTTGATGTCCCAACCATCAACTTTGGTTTTACATATTAAAATACATTCTTTAGATTAGAGCAAAATATGAACACCAATGACAATACAATATTGGCAAACAGACAAATGAAAGCACTTAGAAATATTACAAGTGGCATTTCACTGTTTGTTAAATCTCTTCTTTTCATATTAAAATATATAAAGACAATTTAACTTTATAAAATATTCAAAACAAAGCACCCAATCTTGTAAATATATGACACAGAAGACCGAATATAAATGTTTGTCTTACCAGAGACAACTAATACAGTATGCAAGTACAATTTTGATAGACTCTGAATAATAAAGAACTAATTTTTAACGAGGCATGGTAATATAATTTTAACGAATAAGCCATAACAAATGAGCAAATACCTCCATATCAACAATCAGCAATTATGCTTTCATCAGTAATAAAAAATAATTTTCAGAATATAAAATGACATAGCATTTCTTAATCATGTTAATATTAAGTACAAAATCTCAGGATTATATTATCATAGGACATGTATTCAGCATTGCGCAAAAAATACATCACAAGTACGTAAATATGGTGAGAACGATAAATGTCAGTTAGCTGTGCAAACTAGGCACAAACCCTTTAACATGTTTAAGTACAAACCTCATAATTGTGTCACCTAATATTTCTTTATTTTCACAGGACAAAGAACAAACGGTGGAACTGTATTTTGTCAAATACATGTATACTACAAACATGACAAAGAACTTGAGCATATATACATTTATATAAATATATTGAATATATCTTGAATGTTATGCACTTCTTGTCAATAGAGGTTGGTATGTATTGTTGAGTGATAGATGTTGGTTGGTACCCAGGAAGAAGTGAGGAGGGGGGTGGTCAAGGGGGGCGCGGGGGGAGGCAATGATCAATGGTTTAACACTTTGAAGGGATGAGATTGACAGCAGTGGTTCCTGGCATATTTGGACTGGGGAATAGGTAATACGAGACTGGGCAAATCAGACATTTTTAGTATCCAAAGTAAATGTATAGGACCGGTCAATATTACCAATTGACATGATTGACCCTGATACTCCGACTGTATTGTTCTCTACACATATACATGTATGTGATAAATATAGAGTACCATAATAGAATATTGGCAATACATGTCTACAAAATATCCATGGCTTTTAATGGCACATTCGGGTAAGTTATGCAATTCAAGAATCTAATCAAAGTGAAAACATTTCCCAGTAGACATGGTAGATGTCATCTTGACAACACATATTCATGTTGAAACCCAATGGTTTCCTAAACTTCATCATGCATGACCTTGTTAATCCACTAGCATAATAAATAAGCAAAGTCACTTCAAATAATAATAATAAGTCATCAAATGTTGAGAGTCTAAAATAATTTGTCAAAAATTTGAGACTGCCAACATGCAACTTCTTACATCATTCGGAGATGTATTATCATACATATTATCATATTAGTTATTCCTAATTGTCTCCCACATCATAGTGATCATGGTATGAGGACACGGGTAATAGCCCTTCATACATTAACCCTCTCGGTACCTTATCGGTACTTGATTGCCGGTCATTGTCATATAAAAATGAGACATTTCTAGATGAATAATTTCATCATATTATATCTTGTCTGAAAGCTTGGAGTAGGGTCTTTGAAACAACGTAGGTGATGATAAGTATATCTTCGCTTCATTCATATTCATGACAGTGTTGATACCAGCTTGAAACTGATAAAAAATGCCTGTAAAGAGGGAGTTAACCCTTCTGGTCTGTGGACTTTTGTCCTGAAGGGCTTTTGTCTGCGCTGTTTGAGACTATGGTACCTAATGTCCCCATAGAATACCCCCAAAGCTTTAATTTTGCAGAAAAAGCATTCTCTGTATTTGCAGGTCAAAGCTAATTAAAACTGATGAAAATCTGAGAATAACAAAAGGATCAGCAGACCAAAAAAAAAAAAAAATCCATCAGACAGTTGTTCTTCCGAAGTGACTCTTTTCAAGTTTATGGATTTTGTCAGCTAATATACAATTCTAAATAACCTTCAAATAAGCCCAAGATACATAGTAACCTGTGCATTTCATCTAGGCTATCAATTCTAACCATGTGTATTCAAACGAGAGATCCTGAAGGATCTTGGCGCCCACCATTGTCCGATAATTGTAAGCTAATGACGAGGATCTTTTTGTCCATTGTTACTAGGAACAAGCGATGATTTGTAATTTTGTTTACAGAATTTCGAATCTGAGCGAAAAAGATCGAAAAAGGGACACTGGAAAACACCAAGATATCTTTCTAAGTTTCAGGAGTTTCAAGATTTCTAGAAACTGTACTATGTCGGTTGTTATAGTACAAGACTACAAGTTAGTCTGAAAGTGAATGTACATGTACAGAGGATCCTTCGTCTTCGTTTTGTAGTATTTTTTTTATTTTTTATTTTTATTTTTGCACGTGTCATCATTGGGTACTGAAAGCGAAGACAAATATCTCTTTGACACTTTGGCATGAGCTATGAAACATACTTAAGATTTTATAATTAGGAACGAATGCTAATTCTGTTCTGTTTACTGGGCTAGTTTGAGACATATCTTGTAAGATACCATGCTGGAAAATAGTAAGATGGTACAATACTTAATACTGAAGGGATCCGGTCCGCGCAGTAAATTTGAAACTTCGAAAATATCTGAATCCTGATTATCTACCTTGGATCGAAACATGCAGTAGTCTACAGTTGTCGAGTTGATACGTTGTGTCACAAGAGTGACGTCCCTTCATGTAGCCGACCCCCGGTAGACGAAACGGTGGGGCAGTTCACTTGCAAACTGCATGGACTAAAGAAAACTCGAAGAAATACTTTTTAATTCCGAATTATTTGAACTCCTTGATAAGGAAGGTGAAGGTACGGATATTCTCTATAGTCAATATATAGAATATGCCCCACCGTTTCATCCGCCGACTCTTGTGATGCAACGTCACAACTCCGAAATACCATATTAATTTGACGCCTAACTTGGATTTTCGAATCGGACCCTAAAAGGTATCTTGACCAACTAGGCCCCATGTGGGACCTGTGTACCAAATTTCAGAAAGATCCATGCAGTACTTCTTGAGAAATCACGATAACAAAGTTTCATGGGGAAATTCAAGATGGGCGCCTGGTGGCCATATTGGATTTTCGAATCGGATCAAAAAAGGTATTTTGCACAACTAGACCCCAAGGGGAACCTAGGTACCAAATTTGAGAAAGATCCCAGCAGTACTTCCTGAGGAATCACGATAACAAAGTTGCATGAGGAAATCCAAGATGGCTGCCTGGTGGCCATATTGGATTTTCGAATCGGACCAGAAAAGGTACTTGCACAACTAGGCCCCAAGGGGAACCTGTGTACCAAATTTGATAAAGATCCATGAAGTAGTTCCTGAGAAATCGCGATAAAGTTTCATGAGGAAATCCAAGATGGCTGCCTGGTGGCCATATTGGATTTTAGAATCGGACCAGAAAAGGTATCTTGCACAACTAGACCCCAAGGGGAACCTGTGTACCAAATTTGAGAAAGATCCATGCAGTTCTTCCTGAGAAATGACGATAACAATGTTTCATAGGGAAATCCAAGATGGCTGTCTGGTGGCCATATTGGATTTTCGAATCGGACCAGAAAAGGTGTCTTGCACAAGTAGACTCCAAGGGGAACCTGTGTACCAAATTCGAGAAAGATCCATGAAGTAGGTCCTGATATATTGCGATAACAAGGTTTCATGAGGAAATCCAAGATGGCTGCCTGGTGGCCATAGTGGATTTTCGAATCGGACCAGAAGAGGTATCTTGCACAACTAGACCCCAAGGGGAATCTGTGTACCAAATTTGAGAAAGATCCATACAGTAGTTCCTGAGAAATGACGATAACAATGTTTAATGGGGAAATCCAAGATGGCTGCCTGGTGGCCATATTGGATTTTCGAATCGGACCAGAAAAGGTATCTTGCACAATTAAATCCCAAGGGGAACCTGTGTACCAAATTTGAGAAAGATCCATGCTGTAGTTCCTGAGAAATCGTGATAAGGTTTCATGGGGAAATCCAAGATGGCCACCTGGTGGCCATATTGATCGGACCAGAAAGGTATTTGCACAACTAGACCCCAAGGGGAACCTGTGTACCAAATCTGAAAAGATCCATGAAGTAGTTCCTGAGAAATCGCGATAACAAGGTTTCATGGGGAAATCCAAGATGGCTACCTGGTGGCCATATTGGATTTTCGAATCGGGCCAGAAAAGGTATCTTGCACAACTAGACCCCAAGGGGAACCTGTGCACCAAATTTGAGAAAGATCCATAAAGTAGTTCCTGAGAAATCGCGATAACAAGGTTTCATGGGGCAATCCAAGATGGCCGCCTTGTGGCCATATTGGATTTTCGAACCGGACCAGAAAACGTATCTTGCACAACTAGACCCCAAGGGGAACCTGTGTACCAAATTTGAGAAAGATCCATAAAGTAGTTCCTGAGAAATCGCGATAACAAGAAATTGTTTACGGACGGACGGACGGACGACGGACCACCATCTGGTGATGGTGGGCTAAACATATGCTTGAATAATAGAAACAAATTTGCTTGAGTATATTTTCAAAAAATTCCCACCTTTTTCATACTCATTTGAACAGTTTATATCACAATATTCTAAGCCCCGCTTACAGTAATTCCTTTAATAATTCAGTCCCTCTATTAGAATTCAATGGATAAAATTCACTGAGTTATTCTAATAACTTTGATCACCCTTTAGAATCATTAAAATAACTAAAAAATAATGCATTATTTGCCTGATTTTGGGCCATTTGGTCAACTTCCTGTTGTAATAAATTTGATCACCCGGATATTTTTGTGGGAAATGTAACTCTCTGTTATTGATTTATTAGGGGAATTACGCTAGCATGCTCATTTTGTAGCAGGAAAATTACACAAATGTAATGTTTTTCTTATCCAAGAAAACTTCAGAAAAAAATACTCCGGTAAAATATGTGCACAAGTAAACTATTCTTATTGTTCTTCTATTTTCAAGATATAATTTCATCCATTGCAGACAGGGAATTTCACTTTTCAGACAAAATTCTTTTTCATATTCAAGCAGATTTACTTGCTGAATTATTCCTTGCACTGGTTACATATGTATTCATAAACAACAAAACATAATCTACACTACATCAGAATAACAGTTTCTTATTAAAAATAAAATATAAAAATTAACAATATTTACAGCGTATATACTAAGGGTACAAAGATATAAATTCATATGGTCTTCTTAAAGATGTAATCCGCCTCAAAATCGATGGATTTTGTAAACTCTCTCCCGTCTGTTTTTTAGCAGCGAAGTTTGCTAAAGCATCATAGGAATTATATTTGATGATAGTGGGTCGCCGTATACAACGAATGCAAAAATATCTTGTCAGAGAAACTTGAAACTCTGCCCGCTTCGACGGATTTTATGTTTCTCCATTGAATATATGCTGTGCGTGGAGAGGAAAATGACGTCACTGCGTGACGTGTGAGTGACGTAACGACGCTCAAGAATCTGAATGCTGAACAGCTGCAGCTATGGGACAACGTCATGGCACGTGCCTTAGGTTCGATAGAGTGGCAGAGCATACGTAGGCAGAATGCACCACACGTGTAAACGCTTGTTGAAAAATAAACGGCATGCCATGCCGTTTTATTTCTAAAGACAAATTCCTTCTATTTTCTCGTGAACAGTGGAAACAAGTTGAGTTGTTTATGGTCAAATGTGTTTTATTTTGTACCTGTCGTAACATATGTCACTTTCGCGGAGTTTGAGAGAGATCGATTCCAGTCTGGATTTGAGGCTGATTACATCTTTAACAAATCTTTAGAAAATTGTCTAATTAAAGCATTGCCATAGTAACAGCAGATTTCACAACAATATTGTAGCTTTTTGATTAATAAGCAAGAGTTGACCTCAGGTAGGTATGGTCATATTGATAGTAGACAATATCTGTGAAGATGAGGATAAAGAATGGGTATCCTTGGTGCCAATAAATACATGAAGGTGAAAATGTGGGACTTTTTTCTGTGGCACCTTAAATCTCAATCACAGCTTCTTGAGGTTCATTAAGTCTGAATGAAGCTCGCCAAAATTCAAATGCGACACTCCAAGACTCCGACCAACCTCACCAAGAACCTGACAAAAACAGCTCAGCAGAGCTCACTAAGATGAGCTCATCAAAACTCAACTGAAAACTCAACAAGGCTGAATGAGGCTCACCAACATTCGGATCTATCTCATCATGGACTCCAATGTAGGTCATCATTATTCCAATAAAGCTCCACTATACTCCAAAAACGCTCACCATGGCTCAAATGAACCTCACCAATATACAATCGAGGCTCAACAACACTCAAATGAGTCTCATTTAGACTCAAATGAGGCTTATTAAGACACAAATAAAACTAACCAGGACTCCGAAGAGGCTCATCAATGACTCCCAACGAGGATCCATCATCCGGATAATGGTCACAAAACAAAGGAGAAGAATAGTCTGTCCAGGTACAACAATGAGAGTAGATGATTGGCTGTTCAGTAATACAAGGGCCTGAACAATAGAACCTTACACGGCTGACCAACTCAAATGATGTTCAATAAGACTCCAGTAGAGCTCACAGGGATTACTAGTGTATAGTAGTAAACTATAAGGCCACACCAATTTCATTTCTTGTTTCACGGGCGGATATATATATTTTTTTTTCAACAATGGAGGCAATAATAAAAATAAAGATAAAACTGGACCAGAATAGCGAAAACTCATCTACCATGTCTCCCCACAGGAAGGAATATTTTTTTAAAATTTTATTATTGCATTCAATCTGGAGAAAAAAATAAAACATCTACCCATGAAACAAAAACTAAAATTGGATTGGCCTAATCTGATAGAAACTGTTTTCTTCTCTATTAGCATACAGCAGAAGGGGTATTTTATTTGGCATTTCTTAGTCCATCACATCAGGCACATCACAAATGGCACAACAAGCAATCAGTTCACACACATGTACCATGTATATAGCCTCTCGGTGAAATCCCTAGACCTAGAGCTGGGGTCACCCGATAAGGAAATCCTTGTAGCTTTTCATATGTTTCAGATTCTTCTTGAGTTCTTTGATGAAGTCTGAAGGCTGGACAACTATTGTGATGTCTTTCCCCACAGCATTTAACATGTAGCTTATCTGAAAATATATAAAACAGGAAAGAGGGCTTTTGAATAATTCAACATGCAGGTAAATGATCAAATTATTTGAAAAATTAAACATTTATAAACAATGTTAGTATTCGTAACCAAATCAAACCTGCTCTTGCTATGCCTTATCTCCCTTTAGGAAGAATCCTACAAATAGTTAAAAACGAAAAGTTGTCTCCCCTTAGGGAGCTCTCTCAGCCCAGCTAGGTTACTTAAGCTCTGCCCAATCCATAATCTCCCTCTTTCTCACTCTTATAGCCCGAGACGTGTGGTGTGCAAGGCCGTGGAGTGAGGGGCAGGATGAGAGGGTAATCAAAGCAAAAGCAGGTTTGATTTGGTTACAAATACTAACATTTTTTATAAATGTTTAATATTTGTGACCCAAATCTACACCTGCTTTTGCTATGCCTCACTACCAACATAAGGAGGTGGGCACCTCGGCCTTGTTGTAGTTCCAATAGCAGGCTGAGTAACCGCTGAGATGATCACGGACATGGCACACTAGTACTCGACAAGAGGGGCCCTGGTCGGTGACGCTGTGGGTAGTCATGGAGTAATCATAATAGATAGCTGAATGTACTCATACATGTAGCCGTGATCGTGGATGTGGTGCACAATTTTACCCCCAACGAAGGAACTCGGGCCGGTGGCGCTGTGAGTATTCGAGTGGTAATCAGTGTATGACGAGAAGTGGTCATGTTTGTCCCGCCAACATTGCATACAAGGTGCCCATCTTATACCACTCTTTAGTCCACAAACCGTCTTACGTCAACTCTCTGTACTTTAGTCCCTGTTGCTGACAGTGGTAAACCTGAAAGTAGTACTCACGAATGTGTCAGTTCTTGTAAGATGACTTGTGAGTTGACAGCAGCTGTCTCTCTTGAGATGATCTAGTAAGAAGGTCATAGTTGCCCTCATGCACCAAACTCTCTGTACTTTAAACCTGAAAGTGACACAAAGTATACCTAAAAAAAGAAAAACCAAAACTCACCCTTGTGTCAGGCCTTGAAAGATGACTTGTGAGTTGGCGGCTGGCAGGCTGACCTATTGCTTCTCTTAGGTGATCATGTAGTATGGTGGACATATGATATGACTGAGAGATGAGATGATGCAGCAAGCTGGCTGATTGACTGACTTGCTGCGCTGAACGAAAATGCCCCCCCCCCCTTTTTTTGAAAGTTACTCGACCACGTGCTGGGCAGCCACCAGCGGCCCAAGCGTGGTCACCCTATCTGATTGTACTGACATATCTCTCAGATAGAAATTGGTGAACGTAGAATTTGCCGTCCATGCACAGGACTGGACAATGTCATGAAGGGATAAGTTCTTCCATAAAGGCCATGATGTAGCGATGGCACGAATTTCATGGGAAGAAGCAGAGGACAAAAGTGGGGGAGGGTTAATGGCAAGTTGATGTCCACTTAATGGTCTTCTTCAACCAAGAAGCAATAGTATTCTTGGTAATGTCACGCACTGCGGATGGCTGAAGAGACAGGAATAATAGACGACGAGAGCCCCGACCAGGATCGGTACGAGTGAGATAGTGACGTATGGCTCGTACAGGGCATAACAGTAAGTCGTCCTCAAGGTCACGAACAAAGTCTGATAAAGCAGGGATGGAGTACAAACGTTGAGCACACGGACCTTGGCGCACAGCCTCATTCTTGGCGATGAACTCAGGGACGGGACGAAAGGAAATGCGAGACCAATCCGCCGTCCAGGTCAGAGATGATCTCTCCAGAGCGTGAAGTTCAGAAACTCTAGACGCCAAAGCAAAAGCCGCCAGAAAAGCAGTTTTGTAGGAAACAGCTTTAAGAGAGGCGGACTGTAAAGGTTCGAAGGGCGGACGAATCAGGGCACAAAGAACCACACCAATATCCCACTTCGGTAACAGCTGGCGAGTACGGCGAGACTGTAAGGCGAAAGCCCGTAGGAGAGCAGAGATATTGTCGTTTAGACTAATGTCGATGCCATTAGAAAGACGTAAAACCCTAGCCAAAGCAGACCGGTACCCCTCAATGGTGCTGATTTGAAACTTCTTATCACGATGAAGGTGAAGGAGGAAGTCAGCTACTAAGGAAATAGAGGCAGTGTCGGGATCGGCATCACGTTCTCGGCACCAGGAGACGAAATAGGCCCATTTCGCTTGATAGAGCTGTGATGTGGAAGATCGATTGGCTGAAACCATCGTCTGTGCAACTTCTGCTGAAAATCCTTGGACTGTGAGTGCACTCTGGATAGTCTGCAGACGTAAGTTGAGCCACCGCGGGTTGTGATGAAATATCCCGTGAGGTTGACGCAACAGGCTGGGCCAAACTGGAAGACGACGTGGCGGAGCAGTGAGAAGTGGAACCAGTACCGGAAACCACTGACGACGAGGCCACCATGGAACCACGAGCAGAACGACGCAGTCGTGGAATCTTTTGAAGAACTTCCTGAATCAGGGCCATGGGTGGGTAGGCATAAGCCAGGAAGTTGTCCCAGTTGATTGAAAGAGCGTCGATGGCGAAGGCTTGAGGGTCCAGAATCGGACTGACGAAGAGGGCAAGCTGCGCATTGTTCCTCGTCGCAAACAGGTCGATCAAGGGGTCTCCCAGACGCTGCAGATCTGACGGAAAACCTCCAGATGAAGTTGCCATTCGGTCTGAAGGACGGTGTCGGGACGAGACAGGCGGTCCACTAAGACATTGAGCCGACCCGGGACATGGCGAGCATTGAGATGACAGTGATGAATGAGAGCCCAGTCGTAAAGATCCCACACCAGACGAAACGTTGAGAAAGATCGGGTGGTACCCATCTTGTTGATGTGAGCAATGACCGTAGAGTTGTCCGTAGCGATGAGAAGGGACGAATTCATGAGACGCCAACTCCAATGCTGAACTGCTAGGATGACTGCCTTCATCTCCAGAAGGTTGATGTGAAGTCTGGCATTCAAACTCGACCATCTGCCGGACACCTCCAGACTGTCCAGATGGGCTCCCCAACCGGTCTCGGAAGCATCGGTGTAGAGATGGTGATCCGGAGAAGGAAATCGGAATGGAACTCCCCGCATGACGTTGTGGCGGGACTGCCATCAAATCAGATGTGGATGTAGAGACGTCAATACCGGAACAGCAGGATTGAGGGATGACGTCTGTAGATAAGGAAACAGATGGTACTGCAGCGGCCGAACCCGGAGACGACCGTAATGGGTAAGGCCCTGCGTGGAAGTGAGTAAACCCAGAAGGCTTTGCCACTGCTGACGTGTCTGATAAGTTGATGACAAAAACCTTAGTATCAACACCTGAATTTTGGTCCACCGGTCCACTGGGGGGCGCACCAGTTGTTGACGAGTATTGAACACAGCCCCGATGTAACGGCGAATTTGCGCTGGAACCAACTCTGACTTCTGAGGGTGAGGTATGAACCCGAGATGACGTAGAACGAGCAGAGTGAAACGGACCTGCGCGTTGAGTAGGGACTTGTCCGCAGCCCACAAGAGGATGTCGTCTATATAAACCTCGATGTGAATGCCCCGTAGATGGAGAAACGCCATGACTGGTGAAGTGATATGGGTGAAAAGCCATGGAGCGATGTTGACTCCGAACGGGAGGACTTGCCACTCGAACCGACGATCGTTGATGGTGAAACGAAGGAATCGCCGATGACGAGGATGAATAGGTATATGGAGATATGCGTCCTGCAAATCGATGGAGGCCAACCAATCCCGGTGATGTACGCGGGCCCGGATCGATGAGACTGACATCTTGAAATGAGGCGGCATGATCAGATGAAACTTGTTTAATCTCTTGAGATCGATAATCATCCGCATTTGATCCGAATCTTTCTTCGGAACAAGGAAGACATGACTGTAGTAACCGACGCTGTCTTCGGCATGTGGCAGCTCTCTGACGGCACCTTTGGCGATAAGCGTGGCGACAGAGGACAGAAGCGTCTGCACGTGTCCTGCGGGAACTGGCAGTAGAGAAGGAAGAGGCCGAGAGATGAGTCTGGGCTGGGACTGAAAGTTGAAGAGGAAACCATACTTCAATGTCTTGATAATCCAGTCGTCGTCTGTTATAAGCTGCCAATTCTCCCAGAAATGTTGTAAACGGCCGCCGACGACCTGATGATTGAAAGGGCGGAAGGCGGGCAGATGAAAATCTCTGGTATGATGGGAAACGGGAAACGGATAGTCATTTGTTGGAAGCACCCCTTCGTCTGGAAAATTTCCCACGGGTGGAACGACGGCCATGGGCTTGTGGAGGCTTGTCGAAGCCACGAAAATTACCATGTGGAAACACCTCACGTTGGGTAGGCTTGGATACACGATTCCGGTTAGGCTTCCGATCCACGGAAAAAGCAGGACGCCGAGCCGCAGCAGAAATCAAACGAGAAGTCCGTTCCTCACGAATACTAGGCATGACGGACTCGATAGCATTATTGAAAACAAACTTAGAGGATAACGGCTGTTGTAACAATTGATCCTTCACAAAGTATGGAACGTCAGGCTTGACAAACTGAAGCAACGCTTTACGCTGAGCTTGAAGAAGCGAAACATAAGAAAAAGCACTCGTCTCAATGACATGACGGTTAGCTATATTGAGTGTGTCAATGAAAGCTCGTAAGTAGGTAAGACGACCAGAAGACAAAGAAGCCGAACCATCGCTCTGACGTAACGCAGGATCCAAGGTAATCCGAGAAGTAGCCAACAGAAACCAATCCGCGAAAGATGTAATACGTTGCATTGCCAGCAACATCTCCATAACATTATCAACAACTTTGGTAGGAACCGAAACAGAAGTTGCTTTAGATGATTTCGAAACCTGACTCAAATCACGATCACGTTTGGGCGGTTTATCGGGAAGAACGTTATCATGAAGTTGGTAAAATGAAAACAAGGGCTTCTTAAACTTGTTGTCCTCCTCCAATTGACGATCAAACCCAATACAATTAGACTCCCAAGCTGGAGACGGAGCACACGTGAGAGGCGTCTTAGTAGACGTGAACGCGGAAGAAGCCGCTGTCGGACATTTAACCCGAGCAGATGAAGAGACAGCATTAGAAAAAACGGGCATGTCCGGAACGAGAGCCAAAAGCGCCGCCATTTTATCAGCAAATGGCATCATAGACGAATCCTTCGAACTATCCGCAGAAGAAGAGGAATCTTGACTATCAGACGAAGACGTCGAAACCGCTTTGGGAGAGCGAACGACGTGACGACGGCGAGAGGTAGACAATAACCGATCAAAAGATTGATCAAGAAACGGAGTCTGCGACTGACGAACTTGACGACCCCGACGGGGAGGTGAGGAAGAACGACGTGGCAAAAGGCGTGGAACAGGAATACGAGAACGGCGTACCGGAGAACGGGAAAGCCATAAAGAAGTACTGGGACGATTAGGTGTACGAGCTCTACGAACAGGAGAACGAGAACGACGAACATGTAAATGAGAACGGCGTACAGGCGTATGAAAATAACGAGACGGCGTAACAGAACGTCGAGGCGGAGAAACAAAACGACGTACAGGCGAACGAGAACGTGAACGGCGTTGCGATGTACAAGAGCGTCGTTTGGAAGCACGGGAACGACGAAGTGACGGGTCAACAAACGTAGAAACCGGAGGCTGTAAATCCGCAATTTGAAAATTCAAAGTAGAGTCCGAACGACCCTCCATAGAACGAAGGGCTGCTTTAGATAAAACAGCAGAGGAAGAACGAGATTTAAACCGTAAAGGTGAAGTCGACAATCTCTTTGGAAGAACCGGCCGAAAATAGACCGACTGACAAAGGATTAGGTGAAATGACACGCGGTGAAGCAGAAATCTTTTGTTTGTTGGTAACAATAGAACGCTCAGGCAAACCCGACCTGGGGCTAGAGACCTTTGTTGTCCCGAACAAAGAAACAGGTTTCACAGGAACCCCAGACAAAGCTTTACCAGTAGAAGCCAGACTGTCTAGAACATGATCGCTATCTCCTCGTGCGACGGTCCCACTAGGAGGGATAGTAACAGACGCCGATGATAAAACCGGACTTTTAAGTCTATGCGACAAATCCAAATTTGAACCCACGAGGTCCTCGTTAAATTTCAGATCCCCAACTAACGCAATCTCATTTTGACGTCTATCGTCTTCCGATAACGCCGGGTCTTCAGTAGCATGCAATAAATATGCCCGTCACGCCTGGGCATAGTTCCTCCAGGTAAAAGTATCCCAAGATTGACACTCTGAACAAGTGGCCTGCCGATAACACAAGTGACCTTTACACGAAAAGCAAACCGTGTGAGCATCTAAGTGAGTCCAAAACTGCCCCCACGAGCGACAAGAATTAGAAACAACCGGGATAGATATCTCAGACATAATTGTCCAAGAATACAGCAATAGAAAGTACAAGTTTAGCAAAGGTATAACCGAAGGTCAAAACCAACAACAACAACCAAACCAGCACTCTATAGGACACTTCCTGATATGCACCACACTTGAGGAGGTACAAATAGAGAAACAGGAAGATTATGGATTGGGCAGAGCTTAAGTAACCTAGCTGGGCTGAGAGAGCTCCCTAAGGGGAGACAACTTTTCGTTTTAAACTATTTGTAGGATTCTTCCTAAAGGGAGATAAGGCATAGCAAAAGCAGATGTAGATCTGGGTCACAAATATGTGAAATTCAGACCTGAAATCAACAAATTTATTACAACAGGACAAAATGGTCCAAATAACAAGCAAACAATTCGTTATTACTTCATTTACTTTTAGGAAATTTCATTATAAAGGCTCCATTTACTTTTGTCCAATAATTGGAGGTGATAGAATAATTTGATATAACCATACATTGGATAACAAGCTAGGAGCTTGTCCTAATCAGTGACGATAATGAAAGGGAAGCAACTTTGTCAATTCTGCAACAGACTGTGAGTGCAGCATAGTCATACAGACTGTGGGTTCAGAGATGAATGGCTGGTCGCAAATCATCATAAATTCTTAGATCCATTGGCATTTACTTTGCAATTACTCTCCAAGAATTTTCTCTACCTATACTCTGAACTCACTCTGCACGGTATACATGTAATCAAGCATAAGGCAGTAAAACTCTGCCTTTAAATTGTCTATAACATGAGGTTGATCACACCAAAACCCCTCCGCTTTCCCCAAGTGATTGAGATCTGAAAAGGGGCATAACTCCATAAAATATGGGCCAAGATGACTAATTGTTTTGTAGGCATCTAGAAGACAACAAGATAAAATTTCCTCGTAATTTGGTAGCTGTACCAAACACAGTTAATTAGATGTAACTGATTACATTCAAGCATATGTCACAAAATCAGAGATTACAGCCGAAAATAAAATAAGGGCAGAGGCGACTAATTCTTTATTGCCTTCTGGAATACAACTAGATAAATAAGTTTCCAAAATGAAGTAGCTCTATCAAACACAATTCTGTAGATATAGTTGGTTACATTCAAGTATACAAGTATATCACAAAATCAGAAATTAAATACATCTGTAAAAGGGGCACAACTATGGTGCGAGAGAAGCCATTTGATAGACATTTGATAATCTGGTCACTGTATCAAGCGGATTTTCTTAAAATGAGGTCAAGGATGGACATACAGACGTAGATGTACAGATGTATGGGCGAACAGGATGACAATATGTTAAACCAAGATAATCCCGTATTCAAGTATGACAATGGGGCCCAGCCTTTCAAACCTCAAAATGGTTGATATGTGGCCGTATTACATTTTATATATTGTTTATTGTATTGTTTGGGATTGTATTAGATGTGGGCGCATTGGTTCAGACCCTCGATACGACATGCGAGCGCATTGGTTTGAACCCTCACATTGATTTCGCGCCGTTTTAGTGTTTTAACTTACCTTGTTAATTTCATGTAATTAGATTTTCAGGAGTTCACGGCGTCAATGTGAGTATTCCGTGGCATTGTTTTTATATTTCCTTTGTTTATTACACCTGAGTGCCGTCTCAGGACAGACTGTCGTCGCCAACTTATCCGTATATATTTTACCCTGTTTTGGCTCATTGGGCAGAGTAATATTGCCAATATCAAATGAAACGCTGCATTATTTCCACGGTTACATACTCAGCCATATCTGAGCTGGTACACAAAAATAATGCATGTTGATGCACACAGCCATGTCAATGCACACAGACAACAATTGGTTACTAGTCAGCCATTTCAGCATATTCAGAGTAGCTAAAAAATAGTGCCGATTTACCTCAGATCTCTTGAAGGACAAATTCAGTGGTCTGTTGTTTATCTCTGTCAACACCCAGTTACACAGGCGTGATTTGTCCATTGTCATCACCCGACTTGGAAGACCATGTTCAGCAGCTAAACCATGGGGATCAACGTAAATGATCTGAAAAATATGGCAGATACTATGAAAATAAACAGGATCAGCTTTCTGCGATGAACATTACACAAAGATTACAGCTTACAACACTTCACAGTGAGCTTCTGGTGAAAACATTTGGACAATGTGAACAACTACACACAAGAGTACAGAACCTGCCTTTATAACCAAGCCCAGAATATGTTGTACATCATCTCATAGAAATAAGCATTTTCAATTTTTATCATTTTATTCAATTTGACTATTTCTGCTTAATTTACAGCCATTCTTTATATATTTTCTATTGTTTTTAACCTTTAAAATCATGGGATATTGAGTTTCTGTGAAGACTTTTAGTACTGAAGTTTAGTCATGAACTACACACATTCCAGGACTGGAATTGAGTTTGCAAGTTGATTGAAATTTCCACTGATTGAAGGTGGCGAAACAGGATATATATGAATCCCTGTAACCATAAGCCTCGACACATTTTTGTCCTTCTATCCATCTGTATGCTTTCATCCCCATTCAGTTCCTGACACTTATATGGTATGGTTTTGCTTTCACATCTCTGGAACTACATAAATATTTTGTGATTGTACATTAATTTACAGTGCTGACAATTTTATAATTTGGGCATAAGGCCTAACAAAGTTAATAATTTGGTTCTGAGACAATCCTGCATCATATTTAAATGAGTGCTTCATATCTTTTTATTTTAGTTTTCTTAACGTTTATGTAAAACAGTGCACAGTATGGTATAACATCACTTCCACTTCGTGGTCATAACATGAACGTCGAGTTCAGCAATATTTCAGCTATATAGCGAGGATCAAACAAAATTCTAAGTATTCAAGTTAATAACCCAGTAATCCAACACATTAAAACATACATACATCAAAACTTATACAACTGATTTCTCTCAAATAACCTAAGAAACAGCCTTCATTCACCTGATCTTCTAAAGTAGCTGCTTGATAAAAAGAATCTCCTACAATCTCAAAATCTATACAGTCGATAAGAATGTTTCACTGTGAGATTTTCATGGCATTGAATGCACCTGTATATGGAAGGCCAAATGTCCATATAATCAGAAACTCAGTTATTGAATCGAAAACCTAACTTTTCAAACAGAAAACTTAAGTTATCAAAGAGAAAACCATGGTTTTCGAATCGAAAAATAGACCCTGAGTTTGATTCAATAACTTTTGAGTTTCTGATTATTTGGACATTTGGCCTTCCATACCTGTAGTCATGAGTAAATTATCTCCCCTTACAAGTTTGAGACCATAGTTATCTTCCCAAAGAGAAGATAATTTACTCACAACAGAATCGAACTAAAATTGGGGAAAGTCACATCTAAAATGTATGGATTTTTTTATATTTTTGATGAATAAAGTCATAAATAAATTGCAATATGGAAAATCCTCCAGAAGCGACAATATCCGCTTCTGATGCCACTGAAAAACTAGAGGTTCCGCTTTGACCCTTGAGTTGCCGCTCCGGCATGAAGCCTATGCTGGTTGTTTTTTGAACAAAAACATACGTCTCCCCCATCCTCCCACCCTGCCTTGAATGGGCACATTATTTAAGGGAAAGTGCTATAAAATGAATGCAATAAGTATCTTAAACAAAGCTGCGTATCTAAAAATATTAATTACAAAGAAGCGATACAAGTAGATGAACGGATGGACAGACACCGGACACGGATGCATGCATGCACACATACACCAAAACCTGATCAAATGCGGGGGCTATGCCATTGAAGCTTCCATCCAAGTTTGGTGAAATTCCGTCCAGTAGTTCTCCAGATATCTTGCAGACAAGCCCTGTATATACATGTACAAGTAGATGGACGGACGGACGGACACTGGACATGGATGAATGCACGCACACACACCAAAACCTAATCAAGTGAGGGGGCTATCCCACTGAAGCTTCCATCCAAGTGGGGTGAAATTCCGTCCAGTAGTTCTCAAGATATCTTGCAGACAAGGCCTGTATATACATGTACAAGTAGATGGACGGACGGACGGACGGACACCGGACATGGATGAATGCATGCACATACACCAAAATCTAATCAAATGAGGGGGCTATCCCAGTGAAGCTTCTATCCAAGTTTGGTGAAATTCCATCCAGTAGTTCTCCAGATATCTTGCAGACAAGCCCTGTATATACATGTACAAGTAGATGGACGGACGGACGGACGGACACCGAATACGGATGAACGCATGCACACACACCAAAACCTAATCAAATGAGGGGGCTATCCCAATGAAGCTTTCATCCAAGTTTGGTGAAATTCTGTCCAGTAGTTCTCCAGATATCTTGCAGACAAGCCCTGTATATACATGTACAAGTAGATGGACGGACGGACGGACACCGGACACGGATGAATGCACGCACACACACCAAAACCTAATCAAATGAGGGGGCTATCCCGCTGAAGCTTCCATCCAAGTTTGGTGAAATTCCGTCCAGTAGTTCTCAAGATATCTTGCAGACAAGGCCTGTATATACATGTACAAGTAGATGGACGGACGGACGGACGGACGGACACCGGACACGGATGAACGCATGCACACACACCAAAACCTAGTCAAATGAGGGGGCTATCCCAATGAAGCTTTCATCCAAGTTTGGTGAAATTCTGTCCAGTAGTTCTCCAGATATCTTGCAGACAAGCCCTGTATATACATGTACAACTAGATGGACGGACGGACGGACACCGGACATGGATGAATGCAGACACACAAACCAAAACCTAATCAAATGAGGGGGCTATCCCACTGAAGCTTCCATCTAAGTGGGGTGAAATTCTGTCCAGTAGTTCTCAAGATATCTTGCAGACAAGGCCTGTATATACATGTACAAGTAGATGGACGGACGGACAGACACCGGACACGGATGAATGCACGCACATACACCAAAACCTCATCAAATGAGGGGGCTATCCCAGTGAAGCTTCTATCCAAGTTTGGTGAAATTCCATCCAGTAGTTCTCTAGATATCTTGCAGACAAGCCCTGTATATACATGTACAAGTAGATGGACGGACGGACGGACACCGAACACGGATGAACGCATGCACACACACCAAAACCTAATCAAATGAGGGGGCTATCCCAATGAAGCTTTCATCCAAGTTTGGTGAAATTCTGTCCAGTAGTTCTCCAGATATCTTGCAGACAAGCCTGTATATACATACAAGTAGATGGACGGACGGACGGACACCGGACATGGATGAATGCACGCACACACACCAAAACCTAATCAAATGAGGGGGCTATCCCACTGAAGCTTCCATCCAAGTGTGGTGAAATTCTGTCCAGTAGTTCTCAAGATATCTTGCAGACAAGGCCTGTATATACATGTACAAGTAGATGGACGGACGGACAGACACCGGACACGGATGAATGCACGCACATACACCAAAACCTAATCAAATGAGGGGCTATCCCAATGAAGCTTCCATCCAAGTTTGGTGAAATTCCATCCAGTAGTTCTCCAGATATCTTGCAGACAAGCCCTGTATATACATGTGCAAGTAGATGGACGGACACCGGACACGGATGAATGCACGCACATACACCAAAACCTAATCAAATGAGGGGGCTATCCCAATGAAGCTTCCATACAAGTTTGGTGAAATTCCATCCAGTAGTTCTCCCGATATCTTGCAGACAAGCCCTGTATATACATGTACAAGTAGATGGACGGACGGACGGACACCGGACATGGATGAATGCACGCACATACACCAAAACCTAATCAAATGAGGGGGCTATCCCAATGAAGCTTCCATCCAAGTTTGGTGAAATTCCATCCAGTAGTTCTCAAGATATCTTGCAGACAAGGCAAGGGGACGGACAGACATCCATCCAGACAGACAGACATCCATCCATCCATCCAGACAGACAGACAGACGGACAGACAGACAGACAGCACAAACACTAGATGTCTCCCCCTAACATAGTTGGGGGAGACATAATAAATTGTCATGTATCTGATTATAGTATAACAATTGATAACTAATTTCACATGTTAAAACAAAACGAGAGATCCTGAAGGATCTTGGCGCCCACCATTGTTACTAAGACGATTGAGTTGTAATTTTGTTTACAGAATTTCGAATCTGATTAAAAAAGATACACTGGAAAACACCAAGATATAATCTTTCTAAGTTTCAGGAGTTTCAAGATTTCTAGAAACTGTACTTATGTCGGTTGTTATAGTACAAGGGAAATTATAGTACAAGGGAAATGAGCAAAGTTAGTCTGAAAGTGAATGTACGGAGGATCCTTCGTCTTCGTTTTGTAGTTTGTTTTTTGGGGGTTTCTTTTGCACGTGTCATTGGGTACTGGAAGCGAAGAAAAATCTCTTTGACACTTTGGCATACTTAAGATTTTATAATTAGGAACAAATGCTAATTCTGTTCTGTTTGCTGAACTAGTTTGAGATATCTCTTTTAAGATACCATGCTCGAAAATAGTAAGATGGTACAATATTTTATACTGAAGGGATCCGGTCCACGCAGTACTGTTGAAACTTCGAATTTGAAAGTGTCTGAATCCTGATTATTTCCCTTGGATCGAAACATGCAGTAGTTTACAGTTGTCGAGTTGTGACATTGTGTCACAAGAGTTCACTTGCAACTGCATGGACTAAAGAAAACCGATTTAAAATTTGAAGAAATACATTTTAATTCCCAATTATTTGAACTCCTTGATATGGAAGGCGAAGATATGGATATTCTCTATAGTCAATATATAGAATATGCCACACCGTTTGATCCGCTGACTCTTGTGATGCAACGTCACAACTCAGGAATACCGTATTAATTGGATTTTCGAATCGGACCAAAAAAGGTATCTTGCACAAGTAGGCCCCATGTGAGACCTATGTACCAAATTTCAGAAAGATCCATGAAATATTTCCTGAGAATTCACGATAATGTTTCAAGGGGAAATTCAAAATGGCCACCTGACAGCCGTATTGGATTTTTTGAATCGGACCAAAAAAGGTATCTTGCACAACTGGGCCACAAGGGGAATCTGTGTACCAAATTTGAGGAAGATCCATGGAGTACTTCTTGAGAAATCGCGATAACAAGGTTTCATTGGGAAATCCAAGATGGCTATCTGGTGGCCATATTGGATTTTCGAATCGGACCAGAAAAGGTATCTTGCTCAACTAGACCCCATGTGGGACCTGTGTACTAAATTTGAGAAAGATCCATGCAGTAGTTCTTGAGAAAACGCGATAACAAGGTTTCATGGGGGAATCCAAGATGGCTGCCTGGTGGCCATATTGGATTTTCGAATCGGACCAGAAAAGGTTTCTTGCACAACTAGACCCCAAGGGGAACCTGTGTACCAAATTTGAAAAAGATCCAGGCAGTAGTTCCTGAGAAATCGCGGTAACAAGATTTCATGGAGAAATCAAAGATGGTTGCCTGGTGGCCATATTGGATTTTAAAATCGGACCAGAAAAGGTTTCTTGCACAACTAGACCCCAAGGGGAATGTGTACCACATTTGAAAAAGATCCAAGCAGTAGTTCCCGAGAAATCATGGTAACAAGGTTTCATGGGGAAATCCAAGATGGCTGCCTGGTGGCCATATTGGATTTTTGAATCGGGCCAGAAAAGGTTTCTTGCACAACTAGACCCCAAGGGGAACCTGTGTACCGAATTTGAAAAAGATCTATGCAGTAGTTCGAGAAATCGTGGTAACAAGGTTTCATGGGGAAATCCAAGATGGCTGCCTGGTGGCCATATTGGATTTTCGAATCGGGCCAGAAAAGGTTTCTTGCACAACTAGACCCCAAGGGGAACCTGTGTACCAAATTTGGAAAAGATCCATGCAGTAGTTCCGGAGAAATCGCGGTAACAAGTTTTCATGGGGAAATCCAAGATGGTTGCCTGGTGGCCATATTGGATTTTCGAATCAGACCAGAAAAGGTTTCTTGCACAACTAGACCCCAAGGGGAACCTGTGTACCAAATTTGAAAAAGATCCATGCAGTAGTTCCTGAGAAATCGCGGTAACAAGGTTTCATGGGGAAATCCAAGATGGCTGCTTGGTGGCCATATTGGATTTTCGAATCGGACCAGAAAAGGTTTCTTGCACAACTAGACCCCAAGGGGAACCTGTGTACCAAATTTGAAAAAGATCCATGCAGTAGTTCCTGAGAAATCGCGGTAACAAGGTTTCATGGGGAAATCCAAGATGGCTGCCTGGTGGCCATATTGGATTTTCGAATCGAGCCAGAAAAGGTTTCTTGCACAACTAGACCCCAAGGGGAACCTGTGTACCAAATTTGAAAAAGATCCATGCAGTAGTTCCTGAGAAATCGCGGTAACAAGGTTTCATGGGGAAATCCAAGATGGCTGCCTGGTGGCCATATTGGATTTTCGAATCGGACCAGAAAAGGTTTCCTGCACAACTAGACCCCAAGGGGAACCTGTGTACCAAATTTGAAAAAGATCCATGCAGTAGTTCCCGAGAAATCGTGGTAACAAGGTTTCATGGGAAAATCCAAGATGGCTGCCTGGTGGCCATATTGGATTTTCGAATCGGACCAGAAAAGGTTTCTTGCACAACTAGACCCCAAGGGGAACCTGTGTACCAAATTTGAAAAAGATCCATGCAGTAGTTCCTGAGAAATCGCGGTAACAAGAATTGTTTACTGACGGACGACGGACTGACGGACGACGGACCACGGACGAAAAGTGATTTGAACAGCCCACCATCTGGTGATGGTGGGCTAAAAAAACATGATTCCTTCCATTGGAAAATTATTTTTAGCATATACAATAGGTATGTCGCCTAAAGATTTTGGGATATGATAAGCAATTAATCAAAAAATATCACACAAAAATGTTACTTTTACCTCCATTTCAGAAAGGCAGTTCTCCCTACCTGATGAACATCTATGTGCCATTTGAAAATTTCAGGTAAAAAAAAACCCAAAAAAAACCAAGCCACCTGCCCGCAGCATTAAAAAAAAAATTGCCAGACAATCAACTTATTGAAAGTGTTAGGCCTGAACGCGGAAATGAGGGCTCTCCAATTTTGGAGGTGAAAAAGTCATTATTCTCAAATATCTTTACAAATAAAACAAATTTGCAGTTTTTTTGCCAATGGCGCACGCATTCATATCTCCATATAGTTACATATGTTAAAATTTGTTGCTATTGATATGATTTCTAGCTCAGTTGTTTGAATATGTTGAAATGGCAATTTGAAGAACAAACATTATACCACATTCTATCTCCTCAAGTAGATGGGCAACAATATCTTTAAAGTACATAAATATATATGAATTTAGTGCCACTGCCAAAAATTGCATATTTGTTCATATCTTGGAAGTTATTCAAGAAAAAACTTTTTTACCTCCAAAATTGGAGAGCCCTCATTTCTATGACCTGCTAAGGTACATTAATTCAAGTTCCTAAAATCAAAAACTGCAACCAGGAACTAGAAAAGGACATGCATGCAGCTATTTTGGGGGTATGTAATACCTCTGCCGTGCCGCCGTCCCGCTTTATACCCAGACTCTGTCCCTCTGCCTGTCTCCTTACAGCAAACACCTGAGCGTGAGGACAACTCTTCACTACCAGAACCAGGTTCTCATTATCACAGTGTTTGATGAACTTCTGAGCATGAGCAGCACTGGTAATAGGCTCTGAGTTAATGGACAGTAACTGGTCGCCCAAGTGAAATTGTCCATGAAGACGAGGTTTGGATTTCTGGTTCCAGCCAGCGATCCTGAAATATATTCGCATTTATACCGACATGAATGAGGTAATTAAATGCGAGATTATTCAAAGCATTTTATTGACAGGCTAAATTGCAGCATGTTTAATTATCTGAACTCTCCCAGTGAATATGGCTGGATAATTTGAAGCATATCATGCTAGCCTGGGAAAGTTTACAATTATTTTGTCTTTAATATTCATTAGTGCTAACACTATTTACATGCACCGACTACATGCATGTCAAGTGAAACACATTATTTAGTCAGGGAATAAAGTCCACAATTCTCCACCCTTCCCCATATCTCCCAGTCATCAATTTTGATTTTCCATCTGGGTTTTCCATTTAAAGGAGAAAAAAAACATGTGACTAATGTATACACTGAACGAAAAATCTATCTCCCCCGTATCCAAAAATTTAAACAAATATTTTTAGCGATTTTTTACCGCTGATCTATTCATATCGAAACATCAAAAACTGGAGCCTGTGGACAGGTTCGTAAGTGCCGCCATTACAAGCGCTTGCTTCTATTTAACCAATCAGAAATGCCGAAAACATATTGTGTGCATAGCTGCGTGGCTGCGTCAGCCAGGCTCATACTCACTTCCGCCCTGTACTTTAAAGTATGAGAAGCTCTCAGGACTGCAGGTTTATATTTTTTGTATACTGTTATAATTTGATAGTGGTAGTGTGCTAATATTCCACAAATACACGGGCATCATGCTGCAGTGTCACAGGAGTGTGTGGCGTTGCTGAAATATGATGCTGTGCCTACCGAGTTTGTACATCGTCGGGCTCGATCCCGAATCGAAACGACTGTCCACACTTGCCAGGCTGGAGAAGCAGGAGCAACAAGCACAGCTAAAAGAGGTATTGTATTATATTTTCGCCTTACCCGCTAGAGAGCGGCGAGGCCCAGTTGACATCACACGCTTAGACGACCTGAGCAAAAATGGTGGCACGCCTGAGAAACAACGATGCGCAGGTTAAACGCTGATTTAAAGGAGTACTTACATGTACCTTATTTTATATATGTTCCTATTACAAAGGTTGGACTCTTAAAGAAATATAACCAACTATTTTACTTTCGTTGGGGGCGATACCCTATTAGTTTTATTACAATTTGTGAAGTCATGTTTCCGCTTTGAAGTCGACGTGGGCGCCGCCATATTGTCTGTAGGATGACGTGACTGATGACGTCAGCATTCAGGATGTCGCGGCTAACGCTTGATCCAGGGACGTTCCAACTACGGCATTTGAATTACTCTGGGTTCGAGTTTTAATTCGAGGAAAAAACTGGCGAGGCAAATCTCACGGGGGGAATTCCTAAAAGGAACTTGGTTTAGGTTATCTTCGCTAGCTGAACAATTTCTTCTCAAAGTTCTCAGCTGAGACTTGCCCGATTCAATTTGGACAAAATTTGAAACTGAGCGGTAAACTAAAAGAGCGTCCTCTGAAATTGTCAAGTGATTTCAGTTGAACGACGATGCTTCTAAGTTCATAAATATTTTCATGATTACACTTTAACTACTAAAATCAACTAGAACGTCAGTGAATTTACTGGGTTCTCCTGCGAATTATCGGCATGACCAGCACGATCAACCTTAAATCTCCATGACGTTGTGACGTTTTTAGATGAGTATAAACTGACTTCCGCTCATCTAAAAACGTCACGCAATGGTGCAATGGCGGCGCCCAGTGCACGCCGTTGCGAGCAACAAATAGTCAATATTTCCTTTATTTCGCATTCTATCAACGTAAGTTTTATATAATAAGACCTGGAATACGATTGCTGATAAATATAGTCACACTCAAAAATAAGGTAAGTACTCCTTTAATCAAGTAGAAAAAAATTGCAAAAAATATTTCCTTACATTTTTGGATACGGGGGAGATAGATCTTTCATTCAGTGTATACATTAGTCACATGTTTTCTTCTCCTTTAATACTTTGGTCTCACCAAACTAAATTAAATGCATCCACAAATGCGATGGTTCCATTGCAGTCTTTCTTCCTCAGTTCTACAGGCACACCACCGGGACTGGATATCTGTTGTCTCAGGATCTCTACCTGAGTCATTTTGAGTGGGACCACAGACTGAGCACCAGAATGGGTAGACACCTGCTGCATGAAAGAGAGGCTCCGTCGAGGGGGCAGCCTCTCAGGTCCATCGTCGCCATTGACTTGCAATACCAGTGGTGGCGGCGACTTTAACGGGAGGTGGGAGTTGATTGTCTTAGCTCTCTTATGTAGCATCGGGGGTTTTGTCCGAGTCGGAAGTGGAGGTGGCACATCATCCACAAGTAGATTATTTTTGCCGACTGACTCATTCACTGGTACAGGTATGGGCACATTACCATACTCCGGTTCGGCTTTACCACTGTTCTGTTTCAATATCGGGTCAGCAGGGTTAGTATCGGTGGAGAAGACCTCGTCTACAGATTGAAACACATCCTCTGAAGCTGATGACATGGAAGAGACTATTGGTCTGCTTTCTGTTGGTAGTTTGTTATTATTATCATTGTAAAGACCATATGCATAGTAAGGGTCGTGGCTGAAACTCCCACTCCCACTTCCACCAGATGTGGTTGAATCGTCAAAATATTTCAGCAACTCGCGCACATTTCTGTGAACTTCTTCATCCTCGGGCAAACATTCACTTAATGTTCTTTTATGAGCTACAGAATCACTATGTACAGGTAAAGGTACTGGTAACCGAGGAGCTCCATCCAAATCCACCAGCGGGGGCTCCCCGGGGGAGGGGCTCAGTTCGGAGAGTTCAGAAGGCGAGGTGCAGGATGCACTGCTGGTGCTGTTAGTGTTAAACACCTGTGAATCATCAGAGCTAAGAGATAATGGGGAACTCTGGAACTGGGGGAATGACAAGCTGTCTGTATTAGTGCTTAACGTGGAAGGTCGCCCTTGGTTATTAGTTCTATCAGGAAAGACAGGGGTGTTAGCATTCTCATCAGTCTTTGACCGTCGCAAACTGATGGCAAATTTCCTGTCACCCAATGTCAGATCGTCTCTGCCGGTCGTTGCCTGTACAGATCTGAGACTCTTTATATCTTTAATATGAATGGCCGAGGCATTTGACAAGCTATCTACCAGTGTTTCATATTCACCAGCTTCATCATGTTCATCATCAGTATCTGTTGATGACTCATCACTAATTGGCTTGAGCTTCGAATTTAATGATTCATCCCCTGGTACAACCGTGTCATTATCTCTGGTTTCAGCACTCTTCTCATCAGGGGTCGGGATCACATTCTCAGTGAAACGGTTTATCTTAGATGGGAGGGTCACACTCCTGGTGACACCTCTACGGGGAATCGGGATAGGTGGTCGGTTTTTAGAGCTATTGTCTTTCTCTTCGACGAACAAAACCAGATCGTCCAAACTGGAACGTCTCTGAGGCACTGCTGGCAGGACGTGTTCATCTGAATTGTACACTGCGATAGTCTGGGGTCTGTTCCGTGTAAGCTTTGGCTGAAAAACCATTCCCGGAACATCTTCTGCATCGGGAGGTTGAGGAGGGACCATTCCGGGGACGTCGTCCCATGTCGAGTGGATCAGGTCTGATCTAGGGACACCAGAGTCCTCTTTGGGTGGCGCTCCTTTCTTTCGTAACAAAAATGGAGCATCAGTGTAAACATGGTCATCATCCGGTCCTCGTACCTATCAATTACAAAATCACAATATTACCGTACAGAAATTTTAGAATTCAAAACTGATTAAATTGGCAAAATATACCACATACATTGCAGAAAGAGTTGTTAGCTTAGGTAAGAGATATAAACAGTACAAGAGTAATATTGATCAGACAGAATGTTTTGCAGCGATGAATTAAAGATACAATCAAAGACGGATGAACTTTTCACACAGGAGAAATAGCAATCTAGGGGAGACTACTTTTGCAAGGACTCTGCTACAGTAGAGATTACTTTTATAAGGACAGCACTTCAATTTTAACACTAACAGAAGCATGGCAAGGATGTTCTTTCTATCACTGGATGTTTACATGTAATATCACATACTGTATGCAAGAAATGGTATTCATGTACATCACAATAAACGTTACAAGGTTGAACATGCAAGCTCAATATAAATTTTCAACAAATCAATACAAACATGTTGTAATAGGCCCAGATGACGAAGTGCTGTCTCTAGTCTGTTACACCAGTCAAGAAGATCTGCCCTGTGGTCAAATATAACAGTACAGAAACCATGTGTTAAAATAATATGACTGCGGGAAATGAAATATTATAAACTAAGCTGCATATAGGGGTGAAAAACCAAAAGGCACCCAAAGAAACGGATAAAGAAGTAACGAAATATACATGATAAAGGGTGTGAATTAATCTGTAAGAACTGAGGAATCCTAGATATGAAATGTAAAAGTTTGAAATAGGGGCTGGAAGTGAGTGATGGATTCAATTTTGAAGGAAATGGAAATACTTAGGGAGCTTCTAAAATCTTGAAATTGGGGCAACTGTCATAAGGCATTCCAAACAGAGTGACATGGTGTGCCGGGTTGGAACTCCATGGCATCCATTTTGGAACTCGACAGACAATGGATGGCTTATGCCATACCATGCAATGGCATGCATTCCAATGGGACTCCTCTTCATCCAGATTAGAACACCAAACATGCCAAACTGAGCATGGTGTATCCCATCTGGATAACCGGCAACGGCCATTCCTACAAAGGAACTTATGCCCTAATTTCAAGAAGCTCCCTTACGCACTTAGAATGAATGTGAATGAGTCATTTTCTTGATACTAAATTAATCCCTCCTGATTTAGCTATCAATGCAATATTCTTTCAAGTTTTGTATTGATTGATTTTCATTTTCATTCAGTAGCGTGGTCCACGAAGGGCAAAACTGGTGGAGACATGACTGTGGTGGATCTGACATGACTGCGATGAATCTGTGGAGGTTGTTGCCACTAAGGCTATGAGTTGGAGACTACATGTACTCAGGAACAGCTCTGGTGCTTACCGATGACAGTTGGTTGAAAATGCGGTGCTATCATACCTCATGATACATATTGCAGGCATCCTGTACATAGAAATACTAAATGTCTCAGGCTTGTTCTATTCGGTCTACATGGTATAATTTCAGTGAGTGGGTGTCACCGTACCTTGTGTATGCAGTGAGCTCAATGACTCTACTTTCCAGCACAATACAGAAAGTTAAAGTGGGGTTTCTACTGGGCAGGACGTAGGTGATCTGGCGACACCCAGTCAGGTTGAAGCTGTTGATTGGTGGATCTGTGAATGTGCTCTCTTCCTTCTCGTAATACTCCAGAAATGGCTCATTGCCATTGCGAATCCCAAACACGAACCACCGTTTGTTCTCTCGCCTCTACAAGATGAATACAAGGAGTTATATGGGTAGTTTAATTACTGTCCATTTATATGTGTACATGAGAAAGTAATGACCTGTGGTAATCCCTCTAATCATTCAATCAGAGCCTGAGAGGAAGTGTAATTCTCACAATCAAATGTTGGAGTAATCAAATATATTACAATGGGAAGTTGCAAAACAGTTTAATATCATGCAGCTATTCATTATTCCTTCTCTGTCAGGTCTGTTTTAATGGTATTGAAGTTGAAGGTGATGAAATTTACTAAAATGACAAAAAATTTCACAAAAATGAGTGTTAATCTTTTAATTGGGTGTTGCATTACCAGAGGATGTACATGTACCATAGACATGATAGAAGTAGTCATAATTTTCAGGTTTTGAGCAATCAGATCTAGTACTGAGTACTATTCTCATGTTGCTTGTTGTATGAAGACTGACGTTAAGCTATATTTATGAGTCATTGTTGATTAAATATTATTCTGCAGTGTGACTGTGTCCTCTCTATAATGTCATTATTTCACAACATGATGGCGTGGTGGCTACAGAGAATAGTTCTTCAAAATGTTCTACATGACTGAAATGTATGATTGTACCCAAATGAACCCAAATGATCTGGCATGTCTGGGGTCACATTTGGGGGAAGAAGTGCTTGTGATTCAATGATGTTATTTACTGCATGTAGATATTCTGAACGCTTGCAAAGATACATGTATCGTGAATTTGATGTCTAAATCTTATAGTGAGGGATTTTAAGCGAACGAGATGAACTCAAGATAATTTCTAGATACTCAAAATAATATTGCTGAACATATGGCGCTGTTCACTGACAGGATGAGGTTAACAAGAGAATGTGCTGTAGAATGATCTCTTTGATATCATCGAGGGAATGAGATGTGGGAGTCAGTCTAGTCAACGAGTGATAGAGTAGGTTTTATCATCATTTTCAACAATTTTTCAGTCATATCACAAAACCTACGTGTGCCAGGTCTTAGGACACGAAAGTGCCCACAGTGTCTACTATCCTGGACACTGATCAACCCAATCGATACTACATCCAGTCACCTCTCCGGGCAAAACAATCACAGTCACCTCTCCAGTCAAAACAATCACGGTCACCTCTCCAGTCAAAACAATCACAGATAACTGAGTTCAAAGGGATTGAAATGTACGACACAATTCCTGACTTGAAATTTGCTAAAATACAGTATGAGTATATTCCGAGAGATCATGAGGACATAAATATGATTTGACACGACTGATTTCATAGCTATGCCAAACCCATATTCTGTCATGGTATGGTTTTGCTACCGATGATGAACCTTATTTACAACATGTGTTTAGTTGACTATATGTACTCACAAATATGGAGGATACACGGTTGGACTGACTGCCTTTCTTAAGATAGCCGGTTTTGATTACATTTTCCTCCATTGTCGTTCATATCCTGGACACGCGTGGCACAGGGAACAGGAAATCTCATCCTGTAAACCAGATTATCTCAGTGACATAACCATGGTAACTATGGATGAGGTCAAACAGCCTGTCTAATACATCTGTACCTGCAAACAAACAGATCAACCTTATGTTTAGTATATGCACATGTATACTAGTCAATTTTACCACAAGTGAGTTAATAAGGACAAGCACCTGCCATATTTTAATACTATACAAAGAAGGATATACATGTACACTGGACACTTACGATAGAAAGAAATTCTTTGTAGTCTAACTCAGTGCCTACTGTACCTTTTTATAGCCTACATGTAAGTGCCCAATATTTAGATTTAGTTCTTCTTGCCTAACTTAGAGCTCCGTAATTAAGCTGGAAAGAAGAAGAAGAAACTTCTTGCTTTACTTTAGTGTCCAATATTTAGGATACATGTAGACAGAAGTTATTTCTTGCCCAACTAATGCCCAGCATTTAGGCTAGAAAGAAGTTCTTACTTGTCTAACTTAGTGGACACTATTTAGGCTACGAAGAAGTTGCCCAGTATTCAGACTAGAAAGAAGTTCTTTCTTTCCTAACTTAGTGCCCAGTAAAGGCTAAAAATAAGTCATTACCTGTCATGCCTGTTTAATGTAGTGCCCAGTATTTAGGCAAAAATAGTGTTCTTCTAGCCTGTCTAAGTGTCAAGTATTTTTAGAATAGAAAGAAGTTCTTTCTACAATGTTCTAGCTTACATGTAAGTGCCAAGTATTCAGGCTAGATAAAAGTTCTTTCTTGCCTAATTTAGTGCCCAGAAAGGCAGTATTCAGGCTTGAAAGAAGTTGTTTCTAGTCTGATATAGTGCTCAGTATTTAAGCTGGAAATTAGTGCCCAGCAGTCAGGATATAAATTCTTTCTTATTTAGGCAAGAAATAAGTTCTTCCTAGTTTAAGTGCCCAGAATATCTCCTCGTTTGTATTGTAAAATGGTTGTTCTTGTCCTTATAAACCCACTTGTGGTAAATTCAAAGAAGGTATGACAAATTATAAAAGATAAATAATTTAAGAGGGAAATGTTCTCAACAGATACATATACACATTTTTGAAGAAGACAACAGTAATCAAATTACAGAAAAAATATTAAGTGAAATGGAATATGTACTCCTGTCCCTGATTATACTACAGCTCATTATAAAGTTGGTTTGAGGATAAATATAACCGGCAGTTTCAAATTTTCAACTTGGGACTGTAATATATGTATGTAGTATGACTCACTTCCAATGCATTTAATATTTTGTTCTTCAATTTCATCATTTATAAATGAGAGACCCGTGCATTTATGTTTATAAGACATAAATGGATGTGGAAGTCTTTCTCAAAGTTAAATGTAGGCCTACATGTATATGTAGTATAGGAAGGATAATGCTACATGTATATTCTTCAAGATGATCAACATGTAAGCTTACATCTAATAACTTACTTTCACATCTTAAATTTGATCATGTGATACCAGTCCGTGTTTGACTCTAAATATTCACACAGTAGTATTTGTCAACCACCACTCAGTATTGATTCTTCATCACAAATCTCTCTTGTTGGACTGAAAAAAGAAAAGGGAAAACTATAAGCTTAATAATTCATAGGCGGGGTGTCAAATTTATAATTAAATGTACATAATATCTCAATTATGCTCATAAGAATGGTGTCCTGTTACTTTCATGCTCTACCCGTTAAACAGCTACCTTGGTATAGATATACAAGGACATTCATACAAGATGCATGGTGAAATGAATAATTAGTCTATTATAAAACAGTGTTGAGTTTTAGTCTCAACATTTCACAAAAGTATAAGCTTATATGTTGATGACATATGCGTCACTTGTGTAAGGCCATCACTAAAAATAGTTGGTGTAACCTTTACCCATCGGATCGACCAAAAAAGAATCCATTTCTCACAGATATTTTATTGGCATGATCATGATTATTGGACAAAAAAGTTTGTTTGTTTTTGTAGTTTTATACTGAAATGATAGCTGTTTTGTAAATTTATTTACGTACTCTATAAAATTTCCCTAGATCCAGACCCATAATTCTAGAACAGAGCCCTGTTATGCCCACCAAACATTTTATTGGATAGCCTTATGACCATAAATGTAGGTGTACATGCAGACCATATTACACATAATACTTAACTGCACCTCAATACTGGTATGCTGCTAAACTGACAGTACAACCGCATGTAGGCCTGCAAATTAAAAACTATTATCTAAACTCACCAGTTAACTTGTTTAAACAGTCAATGATTGCATTGATAAGTACAATCTATTCTCACCAATGAGACCAAATGGAGAAGACCTGATCATGGTGTCCAAGCAATTTGATGACACAATCTGTTCTAGTACATAAACATCACTAATACATTATAACAGGATGTCTAAGGGGAGGACGGACTGAAGGGTTGGTAAAGTCCAGGATGTCTTAAAGCTCATGGGTCTACAAATGCAATGTAACAAGTATGAGCATGATGGGATGGTCAATGTATAATGATGACCTCAGATCTGGTTATAGTTAAACACATACTCCAGCAGGAACCTGTAACCATCTGGCATGTGTCTGAGTCATCTACAGTATACATGCTGCAAGACTGACCCTGGGATGGTGTGTACCCAGTTCCAGCCTACTTTCAACAACTATATGAGGGAATTTCCTGAAATCAACACCACGTGATGTCGTCAGCCAATCAGCTAAACTCAACCAATGTAACCCACCATTTTCGAGTCATGTGCTGTCCTCTTGGATGACACAGAATTTATGTATCTTTTGTAAGCTCGGACAATATATATGTTTCAGAAGTAGTATGAAAAGCCTGTAATTTATCAGATTTCTCGAGTCTGTTCTTCGCCGGATGAAGACCGAACAGTATATGGTAAATTATCAGATACCGGTCCAAAATAATGGCGCCACACGATTTGCAAGCCATCTGCAAGCCATCTTACGGATGGCAAAGTGTACGCAAATGACTCCAGCAGATTTCATCATTGTTTTACACACACTAAAACTGAAGATGAAATGTGGTCAAGTTTTCCAACTTTTTTAAACATGGGGCTCTGCCTGGGTATCAACCCCAGTTTTGTATGTGCAATTCATTGAGAACTACACCAACAATCTATCGCCATAGAACACTCACGCATGATTCTGACTGTATGTGATGTTGTCTAAATTCAGGATAACCAGTCAGATATACTGAATCCGCTCAGTCGACCCAGTCGCTTAGGGAGATGAAAAATCCTGTGAATTAACGTTTTTGGTATGTGACTTCTGTTTTATGTGATACCGATAGTTACAATTTTACATTCAAATGCAGATAATAGGAAAGCCTTATGAAAGAGCAATTTATGACTTTCCTGTCTTCAATCCCGAAATTTACAATCAGTCTCGTGCCATCATAGCGATATTTAGTTTTTGAAAGATTAAGCTCGATGATTTTTTTCCTTTTGCCATTTATGGAAATGCAAGGAGCTGAACAGAGGAAATGAATGGAAAATGAAGTAGACAAATATGTATTCTATCCAAACAACTGCAAAGCGGTAGGTATTATTGATTTATATGAGCGCAAATCCACTAGCCAAGTTCACATGGCTTCGTTCGTTCTAGCTCTGGTATAGCCTTGTTCTATACTACGTGAGAACGTAGTATGGAACAAGGCTATACCAGAGCTACGTTCGTTCCTACTACGCCATGAATCCTCTTACTAAACTTACAAATACACCCCGGGAAAATAGGCTCCATGGGTCGTACGGCTCTATCCGGCAATAAAACAACCCCTCCCCACTCTTTGTCCACTTCTTTTATCGAGTTCGGCAAATAGTTTCATTGCAATGAAGAGCTGATCCGTCTGCTATCAGTCTTCAAATACCAACAGCCGGTTGCATTGTCCTGGATACCGTCATTATCTTCGTACGGATCACGTGATCTGCAAGATACATTGCTGATCATGTGACACGTACGAATATAATGGGGGAGAAATTCAAGCGGCGCTGTAGCTAAGATTCATAGCGTCTCCCTTCCCTCAACGCTATGCCGACGACAAATACATTTCCCTGGTGGTAACTCGAACATCTCCATGGCGCACTTATTATTACCTTTCCACCTTATTGGACCTTCATTAACTTGAGAAAATGGGCAGCCATGAATAAAAATACAGAAATGGCAGACTAAATGGCCATTCGTCGGTCAAAAATTAATTACAGATGTTAAAATTATCCCTATGGAGCCTGAAAATCACCTGAAATCGAGGGTCAAGAAGATGGGCATTTCCGTCATAATAGACCCCGTGTATACAGGGGATGATGATCACAACATCGATTGTGGTATTTTTATTCATGGCGGCCCTTTTTCTCAAGTTAATGAAGGTCCAATAGCGCGCAAAGGTAATAATAAGTGCGCCATGGAGATGTTCGAGTTACTACCAGGGAAATGTATTTGTCGTCGGCATAGCGTTGAGGGAAGGGAGACGCTATGAATCTTAGCTAGCGGCGCTGTTGATGTTTGAAGACTGATTGCAGACGGATCAGCTCTTCACTGCAATGAAACTATTTGCCAAACTCGATCAAAGAAGTGAACAGAGAGTGGGGATGACGGATAGAGCCGTACGACCCATGGCAGACCTATCAAGTCTCACGCATTCGGCGTGAGACTCACGCATTGGGCTTCAATCTCACGCTCTCACGCAGCCACCCATAACTCTCACGCATTTGCCACTTCAATAAAAAAATCTGTAAAACAAGAGTCTTTTGCTCAAAGTTGTCCGTGTCCGACGCACACGGATGTCCTATGGGAATCACTGTCGTCAGTCTTGGTTTGTCATATGGTAACAGTCCCCTAATGCACGTTCATGCCAAAAATCAAGGTTCTAATGTCAACGGTTCTCCTTATTTTGCCGACGAAACGATATGGCAGCGATGAGATTTATATCGAAGATTGCTTCGTCTTTCAAACTGATCGGCAACGAAGTATTTTCATGCCAAAAATATTTCACGGCGATATTCCCGACGCAATACCAACGTTGACAAATAGTCGGCATTCCACTATGGTGGACCTTTAATAATAAAAAACAAGCTGAGTAGCTAGCAGGTCCTCCGCCAAGTAGCCTGTTTGAGAGCATACAGCATATACGCTTCCAATATCTCCTTAAATATAACTTGGAAAGTTGATATGTGTATGTGGAAAGAGACGTTCATCTGGAATTGTTGAGACAATTTGAGGAGGTTTGGGAAGCAGTAATGGGTAGTGTAACACTGGAATGTAAGTCTGTAGTTGTATATGGATTTGTGGATGGTGAGGTTTATAAATCGATGAGTGGAATAGATCAAGATATCGCGTTCACAATACAGATAGGTACAATATGGGTGAGTGAAATCCAAGATGGTCAATGGCAGCCATCTTGGATTACATACTACCTCAATGAAAATCAATACCAATCGCTGTCTAACTGATGTGAAGCACCGTCTCGAGTTTGAAGTTGATTGGTCAAATTGTTGTCGAGATATCACGTTCACAAGATCCGAGACGGATGGAATTCAATATCGTCAATGGCAGCCATCTTGGATTTGTACCTCAGTGAAAATCAATACCAATGGCCGTCTAATTGATGTGAAGCACATTCTCAAGTTTGAAGTCGATTGGTCGAACTGTTCTCGAGATATCGCGTTCACAAGATGTGGGATGGACAGAATCAAATATGGTCAATGGCAGCCATCTTGGATTATGTACCTCAGTGAAAACCAATACCAATGGCCGTCTAACTGATGTGAAAAACCTTCCCTAGTTTGAAGTCGATTGGTTGATTTGTTTTTGAGATATCGTGTTAACAAGATGTGGAATGGAGTGAATCCAATATGGTCCATGGCAGCCATCTTGGATTACGTATCTCAGTGAAAATCAAAACCAATGGCCGTTTAACTGATGCGAAGCACATCCTCAAGTTTGAAGTGGATTGGTCAAACTGTTGTCGAGATATCGCGTTCACAAGATGTGGGATGGACAGAATCCAATATGGTCAATGGCAGCCATCTTGAATTACGTACCTCAGTGAAAATAAATACCAATGGCCGTCTAACTGATGTGAAGAACCTTCCCAAGTTTGAAGTCGATTAGTTGAATTGTTCTCGAGATATCGTGTTCACAAGATCTGGGACGGATGGAATCCAATATGGTCAATGACAGCCATCTTGGATTACGTACCTCAGTGAAAATCAATACCAATGGCCGTCTGACTGATGTGAAGAACATTCCCAAGCTTGAAGTTGATTGGTGGAAATGTTCTTGAGATATCGCGTTCACAAGATTTGGGACGAACAGAATCCAATATGGTCGATGGCAGCCATCTTGGATTACGTACCTCAGTGAAAATAAATACCAATGGCCGTCTAACTGATGTGAAGAACCTTCCCAAGTTTGAAGTCGATTAGTTGAATTGTTCTCGAGATATCGTGTTCACAAGATCTGGGACGGATGGAATCAATATGGTCAATGGCAGCCATCTTGGATTACGTACCTCAGTGAAAATCAATACCAATGGCCGTCTGACTGATGTGAAGAACATTCCCAAGCTTGAAGTTGATTGGTGGAAATGTTCTTGAGATATCGTGTTCACAAGATTTGGGACGAACTGAATCCAATATGGTCGATGGCGGCCATCTTGGATTACGTACTTCAGTGAAAATCAATACCAATGGCCGTCTAACTGATGTGAAGCACCTTCTCAAGTTTGAAGTCAATCGGTCAAATTGTTCTTGAGATATCGCGTTCACAAGATGTGGGACGGACAGAATCCAATATGGTCGATGGCGGCCATCTTGGATTACGTACCTCAGTGAAAATCAATATCAATGGCCGTCTAACTGATGTGAAGCACCTTCTCAAGTTTGAAGTCGATTGGTCGAATTGTTCTCAAGATATCGCGTTCACAAGATGTGGGACGGACGGACAGACGGAAGGACGGACGGAGGGACGGACGGAAGGACGGACGGACGGCTAGCATTTCCAAGTCCTCCCACCACTTCGTGGCGGAGGACAAATTATAGCATCTAGCTATATAACTATTTACCCATTGACAAATTCAATTGTCTAATTTTCGAAAATGTTACACTATTTAGACAAAATTTATTTTGTCAAATTCAATTGACAAAATATTCCACATTTTTATGATACGTTCCCGCTAAACTGTTTCATCAGCTTCCTGTCATATCGTGCACCCGCAGGCCTTATAATACGCACAACGCAGTATCGGGAACCAGGCTGTCAAAATGTCTGACACGCGGTCAGGACTTGCAGGACGCTATAGCTTCCAATATTTTAACTATGGAGATGAAATAATCCCAGGTGGGTGGTTAAATTTTTTTGATCACATATACATCATGTATAAGGCCTATGCAATGTATTTGGTGACAAATATCATATAGGCCTTTCCAAAAATGCAAGCAATATTCTTACTTCCATCAGCAAAACAATCAGCAAAACAAACAAAACAACCAAAAAAATGAGTAAAAAACTAACTGATGATTTATGATTTTATTCCTCTAAAATTGGCCAGAATGCGCCTCCAGCCATCTAGAACCCCAGAGCTTCCGGGGCCTACGCTGCCCCTGGGCCCTCGGCTTAAGTGCTGGGATAGTCGCTAAATTTCACTCTTTGGGAAATTTTAAAGTTGAGAGGTCTGCCATGGAGCCGTATTTTCCCAGAGTGTACATGTAAGTTCAGTAAGAGAGGATTCCTGGTGTAGTAGGAACGAACGAATCCATGTAAACTTGGCTAAAATCCACCCGATCTGACCCAGGTCGGGAGCATCCTCCCCACAGCGCATGCTCCATTTCGCAGGCTCATTTACCCAGCGAGGTGGTTGGGTCGGGAGACCGAAATTTTGAGATAGGAATTTTCGGTTTAACGGCTAAACACGTTGTCAATATCACAAAATTAAATGTCAGTAGGGTGTAGCTTGTTGAACTAGGCTCGAGGCAGCCAGCTGCAGACGAGCCGCCAGCGCTGATCATGCAGTGTCCATTATTCGTGCTTCAACTTCAACCGAAAGTTTCTGTCAGTCTTTGGCTATGCTGACTTTCCATCTAGACTCATTCCGTTGAAACCAGACCCAGTCATGCAAGTGAGGAAATTCTACCACTTACCAATAGCCTGTTAACAGATTTTTTGATAAACTTTCTATTCACTTACTTGTCAGTTATCTTATGCGTTTTTCCCTTCCGGTTTTTACTTCCTCAACCATGTCCGGGGTTATCTCCCCTACACCACTGTCCTGCTCTCCAGTCTGTCAGTGGCACCTCGGTGCGGTGAAGTCGTTAACAGTCGATGGAAGCGGGGGACGGGCCTCCCCACTTTTGATTTAAGGGGGGGTGTCGAATATCTTTGCCCCCCCCCCCCCCACTTTTCGGCACTCCTTACTGACCATGTCCCCACATAAAAATTACAGGTAGAGTGCCAGGACGTGTAGTGGTGTGTTAGATCTATACACATTGTGTTCAGATTTATTTCCGGTAAAACGTATTTCCGCCAACTCGAGACCCCTGAGCTTCCGGAGCCTAGGTGGTCCCTGAACCCTCGCCTGTCAGGCTGTGAGGATCGCTTACTTTAGCTTTGTGTAAATGAATCGGTATCATATTGGTTCTAATGTTCCATGATGTAAAAGTCATCGTTTTTTTTTATGTGTTAAATATAACTAGAGAGTCAAATTGATTCCGGCATGAAATATGATTTTTTTCAATATCGATGCGTGCTTAATGCGAAACAAACGTGGAAATAGAACCATAAATCTGCATATATTATGTTCGAATTTATTTCTGGGAAAACGCTTAGAAAGCATCTCTGAAGATCTGGGACTTCGGAGCTTCCGGGGCCTAGGCGGCCCCTGGACCCTCGCCTCTTGGGCGTTGAGGATTTCCTTAATTGTTTTATCTTTGTGTGAATGAATCGTATCGGTAGGCATATTGGTATCCCTTCCAAGAACTAAACGTCATCGTTTTGCATGTTTTAAATATAACTAGACAGTCAAATGGATGCAGGCATGAGGTGCGATGTTTTCAATATCGATGGGTGCTTATAATTGCGAAAAAATCGTGAAAATAGAACCATAAATCTGCATGCAGTATGATCAGTTTTCTTTCTGGGAAAACGCTCAGAACGCATCTCCAGCCATCTGGAACCCGGAGCTTCCGGAGCCTAGGCGGCCCCTGGACCCTCGCCTGTTGGGCTGTGATAGTGCCCCCCCCCCCCCTTCCCCCACTTTCAATTACGTTCCGACGCCACTGACAATATTTCGCGGTCTTGCTTTGATTTTGTTTCTATGACATAGATTAGCACCAGTCAAACGCATGGAAATTGTTCGTAATAAGGGGGAGTATTCTGGAAACAGCCTGAAAGAAACTAACCATTCCCACTTACTGTTAGCCGGGGGTATAATACTGGACACCTACAAGTTAAGTCGATGATCCGCAAATATAAATATCAGTTAACAATTACTTAATCTTCGTTGTCCTCACCAAAAATGCATCCTCGCGAGCCAGTGAATCAATCGATAGGTTACAACTGATAACCCTCTGTGGGGATTTAGCGATTTCCTGGACTTGCGCAGATGCCAAAAATGGTGATATAATACAAAAGCAACATCACCCATAAACAATATTCACTGTGGTCACATTTAACTGTTGCATTGTAAAACTTTTTTCGATTTTACTCGTTTGAAGTGTTATGTGTTTTGAAGAAGCTCTCAAACGCGCCCATTTCTGTTTGAATTTTTCTATTTTCTCGCTTGTTACGACAATGTATTTTCCCGTGCAGTAGTGCTATGGTTCTGGTACATTGTAGAGCAAGAAAAGATAGAGTATATTTTTTGGTCAGCAACAGCAATGTATTATCAAATCCTAAGATTTTCTTGTCAGCCCCAATCTCATCCCACATTCCAATTTCTGTTTTCAGCCACCCCTCCTGCTCACGACTGTACCAAAGATTCTGGACAAATGAGAAACAGATGCTATATGATCACATGCATACCTGAGCACATAAATTACAATTCGATATTCCAATTTTATGTAAGAAGGTTTTTGTGGAGAGAATTCTGTAAATGTATACTGGTGGGTGTCTCTGAGGTTGATATGTTCGGTACAGTGAGTGAGTCACACACTTTTGAATACCGGGGTACTGAATATGTTGTGCATGCCTGTCTCGAGGAACGTAAACTTAAGACGTCTGAGATACGCTTTAAATAAGTTATTACCATATAACTTCACTGGTCTAGGGGAGAGAACTCCCCACATACTGCTAAACTGCTACCGTACTGCTATAGGCATCAGACTCCTAAATAATTTACACGTTCGGCAGTATTAACAAAACTGTGCCTCGCTGGTTCCCTAATCAATTTTAGACATTCATCTTTCGACAGGAAGTAGTTTATTTCAAGCGCTACAAGGTGACCAACTTTTTATCAAACTTTTACCGTCAAAATTTTAAGCTGTGCGCGCCTCTACACATGAGGTGCTCATTTCGCTGTTTTCTCTGCCTGCTGAAAGCAGTGTCTAGGCGCCGCAAATAGTGCCCCGGCGAGGCATGTTATCGAGCAGTGAATCGAAATAAAATTTGTAGCTGAATAGAACAAATACAATACTTGCCAGTGGTACCAACGGCTTTCTATTAATCGTTGCAACGAAGGCGGAAAAAAATCGGGAAAATTCTGGTCTTTGGCAGAGATTTTTTTTTGGTTAACGGATCGGGACTTTTTTTTATTTAGGAGCCTGAGGCCTATTAGGTGGGCTTATTTCATCCAATCAGTCTGATATCAGACATGGGCTTGCATCATTCAATTGCCCGGAAGCTTGAAAAATTTCACGCGTTTTCATCAAATACTTTGCGCGCTATGCGATTTTTGCTACATGTACCCCCATGAAAATACAACAGTTTTCGGCTAGCTAAAGCACACATCTGGACTTGGCGATCAGGTCCGGATTTGTAAAGATACCATAACAAACGCTATGATTAGTTCTTGAATGGATGACCCATATATTCCTACATATTCGGAAACCTGTTACTAGCGTGTTGGTCCTTCCATTGAATTATTGTCATTTTTGCGATACGATACTCTTAAAAACGCTAATTTTCGGCAATTTTGTGAATTAAATTTGATTTTGCTAAAAAATCAGAAGCGTGAAACTATCGAATTTAGTTATATATTAACCAGGAATGTTTCCTCTACAAATAGATGCCAAAAATGCCAATTCGAAAGGAGGACAATGCAAATAATATTACAAAATCTGTCCCCACCCCCCATGTCAGGCATATAAATTCAGGATGACCCTTCCGGTTTATGTCAGACGTTAGCCAGGGTCAAACGAATCTTTCTGTACCAGATATTGTATTATTATTGCAGGCATCAGAGTTCAGGTACTTCTCATAAACTTGACAATTATTTCAGGTTTCTGAGTTCCACTGAGAGTGAATAAATAGCCACTGATGCAGGTAAAAAAATCCAAAGATGGAGGATAATCCAGTTAAAACTAGTCTGTAATGTCTGTATCTGACAACTTAAGCATCCTCAGCCGGGTCTCTGATCATTCTGTTATACCGTGAGACTGATTGGATCAGTGCTGATATCGGCCAGAGTCATTTTGAGACAAATATGGACATTACAATGATCACACGTTCTCACCAGAAATCAGCATTTTCGACCATTTTAGCATTTCAGCAAGGCACCAGATGATGTAAATCCACAAAATACAAAAAAAAATCAATCTATTCAGTGTAACTTGAAAATATATCTTGGTCGTACAGATTTGAGACGGTAAACGGCTGATAAATGTCACGAATAGCCGATTTTAATCAGTAAAACCACACAACAAATATACCCCCTCCCCCTTAATAAAACGATTCCACCCGACCTCAACCCCCACATTGAATGGAATCTTGCGAATTCCCACCAAACAATAAATAAGTTGAGCTACGATACCCAATTTAGCGGTGTATACCTTACCTAGAGTCCATTTTCCAACACAGTTTGGTCAAATGCGTTCAGAAAATGTTGATGTAGTAGGCATCAGACTCCTAAATAATTTACACGTTCGGCAGTATTAACAAAACTGTACCTCGCTGGTTCCCTAATCAATTTTAGACATTCATCTTTCGACAGGAAGTAGTTTATTTCAAGCGCTACAAGGTGACCAACTTCTTGTCAAACTTTTACCGTCAAAATTTTAAGCTGTGCGCGCCTCTACACATGAGGTGCTCATTTCGCTGTTTTCTCTGCCTGCTGAAAGCAGTGCCTAGGCGCCGCAAATAGTGCCCCGGCGAGGCATGTTATCGAGCAGTGAATCGAAATAAAATTTGTAGCTGAATAGAACAAATACAATACTTGCCAGTGGTACCAACGGCTTTCTATTAATCGTTGCAAAGAAGGCGGACAAAAATCGGGAAAATTCTGGTCTTTGGCAGAGATTTTTTTTGGTTAACGGATCGGGACTTTTTTTTATTTAGGGGCCTGAGGCCTATATACATGTATGCTAAATATGCTTATTATTATTATCATCTGATTAATGACTTATAGTGCTGCAGCACTTCTGTTATTATTGTCATGTTTTATTATTTTTGTGTACTGCCTTATCAAAGGCATTTGGTACAACAAAAATTGAATTGAATTGAATTATTCCAGCTTACCTGAAAATCCCATCTAATGGACAAAAGGTGGTGCCCCTCCCGAGGGACAGGAATCGAAGTGTTTACCTTCAAAAACTTATTACTACATGTAATTCGCATGTTCTTGTGTTGGTTTCATTGACCCCTAATGGCAACTGTCCCTCGTAAGTCCATCGAGACACGCCTGAGTTTGGACAGTTTAGTAACTGACCCTCGCCCTTCCTCCAAGAAACCACGAAAATTTTGGCATTTTCATTCAATCATATTTATTTTTTTGTCTGCACCCTTCATGAAAATAAACCTATAATATAAACACTATCGAGAAGAAAAAACACCTGCAATTAATAAGGTGATTTGGACAGTGATCTTTATCATGTTTAGGTCTATCGGGGCGAGTTCCTAGCAATGACATTCAGAATCGGTCAGTCAAGATATCACTGGAGGCATCTGATTGACAAATATGATAAGCAGGACATAAATGTCATTCAACTGTGTTCACAAGTGTCATGCTCTGGGCGTGATTTGTATAGAATTTCTCATCGAGTGTTTGTCCGTTTAAGCGACACAATAGAACGATTTACTGGAGTACAGACCGTAGCTGTGGACTCGCTCACGATTTAGCATGGATCAGCTCGACTGGAATTAGTCTTCAATTTCCCCTGTCAAAATGGATAGACACAGTCCGATATTTTTGTTCAAGAGCCGAAATCGAAACCAGAATTTTTTTTAAAATAACAATTGTCCTTCAATTCTAACTAGTGCCAAATTTCTGACTTTTTGATGTCCAGCGCAGGTCGAACACGCGACTATCGTGTGCTTGCTGACAAACTACTCAACTCGACTCAAGTTAGAGGGGGATCAAGCGAATGTTGAGACACGCCTGTAGGACATTTGAAACGTTTACGGGCATTCGTCATTAACCCCGCTTACCTGTGTGCGGGCATTTTATTGTTTCATATTTTTCATCAAAATAGATATTGTGGAAATAATCTGAATCCGATTCTATTTTTGAAAAAAAACCTTGTCTGTATATGTAGAAACTTGAATGATATATTTGTATATTCTAAAACAATTTGCACCGAAAGCCATTCACTCTTACATTTTGGTGCTCAACATCTAACCGAACATTTCGGCACATGGGTTTTTTATTCGGAGAACGCACTAAATATTTTGTGATACGCGTTTGAAAATCTCAGTTTACAATTAAGCATATATTTCCTTATACGTTTCGAAGACAAATGCAGCCAGTTTATTCTCTGAATGCCCCAATATGTTCGTTTAGTCCATCACTATACTTTCTTCAGATGCGCCTGATGCATGGGTGTTAAAACAGCTGGGCAGATGTTTCAGGCGGCATGCCAATTTTCAACCGCACATGGGCTGCAGCAGGCATTCCACGCCTTAAAGTCTCACCGAATGGCGGGTCGTGGGAATGAAGAAAATCTGTATTTCACCAAATCGACCACATTTACTATTAATTGGATAATTTGCACCTAAGAAAGTGAATCATTTCCACGTGGTATTTTGTTAATGATTAACCGTAAATGAATATATACCTCGTTCACAAGAAAACGCAGATTCGCTTGCATCTCTAGTTTTATGCGCAATGTTTTGGTAAGAAGCTCACAGAGAAATAACGCGTAAGACAAACAGTTTTGGATGTTAATCAACCGACAGATTATAATCTGATTTTTTTTTTTCGAACTTAAAAACAGATTACGCGCAGTTGAAAGGAAACATAATTTCTAATTTCTCACAAGATTTTGCATTGATAAACGTTGTTTCTACTTTAGATATGTCCTCAAAAAAATCATCAATGAAAGTACCAGTGTGATGATAACTGGACTACATGGTCACTACCGGTATCGTATCCCGTTTTCCGGTGGTATAACGAGGCCAATCGTCAGCATAAACAAGTGTCGTGCTGAGTACCTTTATTATATCGAAACCATATCCTCTCAACTGGGAGATCGAGCAATCACAAATCCACATTGGAGATAGGAATTTTTTTTCTCTCTTCTTTCTTCTACCTAATTCGATGGGCCCTCGATGATTCCAATTATAATTGTCAAATTGATCCGAGGAAAGGCTGTCGATGCATTAAATGATTGAACGAGGCCGAGTCGTCCTGCCCACGTTGTGGGTGGTGAGGGTAAACCCTATAGCTTCTGCCGATACCCCATAACATTCTCATTGAGCTCGTTATTTGCAAGGCTGCATCTTTTCTTTTGCCCAGTGGTATTTTTTAACATCTCCTCCTCGCCAATCTTTGATGTTTACTCGGGAGCGACCTCCACAAGCGAGGAACATATGTTGTCTTTTGGAATATTGTTTTGTATTTCGATGATTTTGGCTTCACTTCCTTTTTAACTGGGAATTGTTTAAGGATTAATATCAATTAGTGAATGAATCACGGCTTGTTGAATCAAGGCTTTATCTTCCACAATCTCAAGTCTTCTTCAAGAAAAAAACTGAGAAATCGGCTAGAAAATGCCCACTAACCCGGTTAGAAATGTCAACATGGATTAAATCTATGTTTTGTATGGAACAATTCAAGAAAAAGCACATTATTCTGAAGATTTCGCCGATATACAGTTACTAAACTTTTGCTTTTAATCGAAATGAAAAAAGCAAATCAGTTCTGATGGCTTTTTGTATATAATGAGAAAGAGAAGAAATTTTCATCTCAAGAATTGGCTACGTTTAGACGGCATTAGTACCGGTATACAGTTGTATATACGTTATATATAGTATCAGATAACTGTTAAACTTATAGAAATTTTATAATATCTGTAACGATATAATTATAATTATTTCTTTAATAGCTATAAGCTAGGATCTAATGTTAATAAGTATAAACTATATCATGAGAAAACAAGAAATTTTCATCTCAAGAATTTGGGGTAATAAAGTCTGTAAATTTTAATTAGTCTTCTACTTTGAAGCTTGTCGAAAATCAATAATTAACTCTGGATGAATTCTCTTTTTTTTTTGCAGTGTGTATAACAAACTGAACTCTACACAATGACTACCATTACTTCGTGATATTGAAAATATATCGCGCTTGAAATAATTGGGTGTCATTGGGGGGTGTTCGGTTTACCATTCGGCAATTTCGCTGGGTATGGGATATAAGCGCCACACCCACGGACCGCCTGTTATTACTTTATGTGGCATCGATGACCTTTGTCAACTCGAACAGGAAAACATTATTACGACTACCCATATAATTGAACCCCGGTACATGAAACAACAGTACTGAAGTATTACATGAAGAGAGAGAATTACAAAGTTGTTTCATGAAAGCGCGATATATTATCAATATCACAGAGTAATGCATTTTGTATATAAGTTTATCCTACACGCTGCAAAAAAATAAAAAAAAATACAGAGTTAACTATTTTTGACGACCTCCAAAGTAGACGACAGATTAAAATGGAGGACAGGCTTAAGCAGGTATAGATGGTTTTCATTAATACCGGTATACAGTAGTACGATAGTGAAAATACGAATTGTTAAATTGTTAGTAGAAATTTTATAATATCCTGCAATGATATAATTATAATTATTTATTTAAGTAATTACTATAAGCAATATACCTTTTAATCGTTTTGTTATATGTCGGCTTGTCTCGACAACCATTAGTGTACGAATTACTAATTATTATACCCAAACTCTGATGAAGAAGTGTGAAAGTTCTTTGTATTTGGAATTCCAATTTTATTCAATGTCCCCTTAACTTGAAATTATATATTTATTCGGTTTCCTAAATAAACAGAACTATGCGAAGTTGGGTAAATATTTTATATACAAGTATAGGTTGTGCCACGCCATGTTTGTACCATCTAGTTTAAGTGTTAACTTTACTATAACATTGATATATATATAAACAATCGTTATTGAATGTGAAACAGTCACTATACTGAATGTAAATAATTGCCACCAAATGTGAAACTGTTTCTACTCAAAGTAAAACGGTCGGCACTATATGCCAACGAACCCATCCCCACCGAATGCAACATGCACTGAAAAAAAATCCTTAAAATTTAAGGAATATTCCCCGACTATTACACTTGCGGAATATTCCTTAAAATGCAATAAGGAATATTCCGTAGCATGTTGAGGAAATTACTTAACATGGTAAGGAATATTCCTTAAGTTATGTTGAGGAATATTCCGCTGGTGTAATAGTCGGGGAATATTCCTTACATTTTTTAGGGGTTTTTTTTGTGTGGTTGCGGCTCTATATTGCCACTAAATGTATGGATCATTACTGAATGTAAAGTGCCAAATATGAAATGATCACCAGTGAATGTAGAACGATCGGAATTTAAAACCATCGCCATCAAATATAAAATGGTCAAAACTGAATACGATGTGGTCCTCATAGGATGTGATGTGAAACAGTCGCTAACAATGTAAAACAAAGAAATATATATATCTATAAAACCAGATGCCTGGGCACGAAACTGGATTTTCTTGAACTAATGAATTTTATACCAAGTAGTTATCTGTTGGAAAAATATATTGCGGTTTGTAACATGAAAACGGAAATATTTAAAAAAAAATGGTCTCCAACAGAAAGATCTCTCTGATCGATAATGTTGGTCTCACTTAGCTTGGCAAGTCCAATTACTTAGAGGATTTTCTCTCACACTATTTGATTGTACCAAAAGCATATTTAATGATAATTATGCAATGTTCAGTATATTATATCTGATTTTTGTGTACAGCATGCTACTGAATAAAAAATAATACCAATAAAAAAAACACATAAAAACCTTAGTCACCGAATGTAAACGGAAAGACGGTATAAAGATCACAATCGAATGCTAAACGATTACCTCGAAATACTAAACGATTATCACCAAACATGACATGATTACCACTGAAAAGGAAAGGATAATGACGTAGAACGATCGGCTCTAAATGCGAAATCATCGCCACTGAATATAAAATGATCGCCGCTGAATATAACATGATCGTCACCGAACATAAAATGATCGCCACTGAATGATCGCCAAAACATGTACGGAAATACGTGTAATACGGTCACAATATTCAAAACGATGAGCGATAAACGATGGTCGCTAAATGTGATACGATTGCAACTGAGTGTTAATTGATCGACACTGATTATACCTCAATCGCCAGTAAATGTAAAATAAACAACGGTAAATATAGTAAATGTTAAACCATCGCCATTAAATATAGAACATGATTGGCAGTAAGTGTAAATTATCGCCAATAAATTAGAAATTGTCTCCCCTGTTATTGTAAATACCGACACTGAAAATGAACGACAAATTAACAATCGTCATTATATTCATTGGGGGGTGTTCGGTTTACCATTCGGCAATTTCGCTGGGTATGGGATATAAGCGCCACACCCACGGACCGCCTGTTATTACTTTATGTGGCATCGATGACCTTTGTCAACTCGAACAGGAAAACATTATTACGACTACCCATATAATTGAACCCCGGTACATGAAACAACAGTACTGAAGTATTACATGAAGAGAGAGAATTACAAAGTTGTTTCATGAAAGCGCGATATATTATCAATATCACAGAGTAATGCATTTTGTATACAAGTTTATCCTAAGTAGTAGTGTCTACCCTTTTCGACTCACATTTCACCCGGATGTAAATATGACGTCACTTCCGGTTGGGGTGAATGAGGCGTGACCTTTGGACATGTCTAGACTTGTTTGTCTGGGGTTTTTCCCTGGCATGCCGCCATTTTGGAGCCGCCATGTTGGAGCCGCCATTTTGGAGCCGCCACCAAACCGGAAGTGACGTCACTTCCGGTTTATGGTGGAGGTCATGAGGAGGTGTGCGCAGGAGTGTTCTCAGCCAATCAAAAGCGAGTATTTTGACCCGGTGCATTATGGGACATATCCAAGATGGCGGCGTCCGCCTTCTGGTTCAAGATGGTGGCACGTCCGGTGTCGAAAACTGGCCATTTTGTCGGAATGTGGTCATCTAGTGTCGAAAACTGCACCCTGTATGGACGTACCCGAAAAGACACGAAGGTGAGCGACATTGAGTCCCCACAGACAGGTTAGTACATGCATTCCTATCATGTTCACAGGTTACGCCCATTCACGAAGGGCCGTCACAGGGCGTAGTAGAAAAAAGCGCATTTCTAACCTTATTGACCTTATGGCGCAAGCGAGTATAATAAGTGCCACGCACGGTATATAAAACCCTACCCAACAGGTACACTATAAAGCCACCTCTCTAATCGTTCGCTTTTCATTCCCCACCATGGCAGCGAGCGGAACAGAGCTTCCGTTATTCCAACTGACGTCCGACGTCTACCTCATCGTCAATGACGATCACCTGGAGCTGGTCCAAGACGCACCGCAGAAGGTGAAGATTTTGTTATCGCTATCAGGCTGGACTCTATTGACACGATTGTTACAGGGAAAAGACCCCGAAAGGGATTTCATGCACGTGGAAGTCGGAGTGCACATACGCACTGCTGGAGAGGATTCCCTTTTTCCCCGGTTGGAACAGAGTGGAGGTCCCTATATCACACTCTGTCCACCCTTATGGATGGCACTGAAAGATGTACTCCCCGAGGTGGATGACTTACTACACCCCGAGGTGAAAGAAGGGACTGTGGCTACCCGGAGGCTTACACCTGGCTGCACCCTATTGTTGTACCCCAAACGAGTGGACCTCATCGATAGCGGACTTAGGTGTTGGTGTACGACTGAACCCAAAGCGCACGTCTCTTTGTCACCGGAAGGATGGACTACCTTGAAACGGGTGTTGTTGGGTGACCTGCACGGTGATAGCATTCACCTGTGTGACGACGTCTACATTTTCTGCGGTCCCTATTTTGCTCGACTCCTCTGTCTGAAACGAGGTGGTTTTACTCTGGACCCCGATCTATGGACGGCTTTGGAACAAGTAGTCCCCATTGTCGATAAGGTACTATCTCTATAGGAGCCACATAACCCATCAGAATAGTACGTATCATGGACTACACCCGTAGATCTAGGCGCGCATATGTGACCTGGTCTATAAAACACGTCCCTCTGGATCCCACACCTTCATTTCTACGGTTGCAGAGCGATGACGGAGATCCAGCCCTATGCCACTCGCATTTTACAGCATGCCACCGTGGTTAATTCACTCACGGGTTACCGAGCAGTGGTCCGGTCCATGTTTGCAGATGGCGACGACAACGAGGGGCGACGCCAGATCCTGAACGAGTTCACAGAAGCGGTCCTCGACAGAGTGCACTCGATGGAGAGGTGTGCCATCACTCACCACTACTGGACTATGACAGCCATCCTTGATGCTCGGGCTATGGACCAGGAGCGCTCACGCCGGAACCAGCGACGGCTGGTTGGCCTAGTCATGGTCTGTGCCCTATTGACCCTGGCGCTGTGGTATTGACAGTGGGACCTGACTATAAATACGAGGGTCAGACAGAGTGTGTGTCATTCACCGTTCGTCATTGGATCAAGCATGTCACCCGTCCTACGAGCCATCCTTCCCCTTACACCCCAGGTGGGGTTACACGTCTATGAAGATAAAGTCACCCTCGTGGAAGACCGTGGAGATGTTCGCTGGTCGCCCGCTGAGACCGTATCGAATACGGTTACGCTACACCGTGACGGCTGGACCAAATTTAAACGGGTGTTGAGCGGCGAGCTCGATGGACACCTCATCCACATAGACAATGCCATCTACGTATACCGTGGATCCTTCTTCCCACGCCTGGGCCGCTACCAAGACCCTACGCGAGGCTTCACCCTTCAGCCCAGTGACATGAGCACCTGATCCTTTGATCTCACGGGGTTCTCCCTATAAATACGAGAGACAGTCAAATCTGGTACCATTCACGTACTGACCATGACGGAGCATATAATACTGGCGTATCTCAGCTTGACCCCGAAGTTTTCCTGCACGTGTATGCGGATAAGGTCGATATCATGGAGGAGGTGGGAGACATCTGCGATGCGGACCCTACACAACCGTGCCCGGCTCACATTCGTCTGTCCCGAGAGGGCTGGACCAAATTCAAACGGATGTTGTCTGGTGAACTGGACGGCGACCTCATCCACCTGTGTCACGATGTGTACATCCGACGCGGCCCTTTCTTTGCTCAATTGGCTCGGCTAGATGGAGGTACAGTGCATTTTACCCTTCACCCTGATCTATGGTCTGCATTGGAAGATGCCGTGGTAGATGTGGATCAAGTGTTTATCAAGCGGTCATCAGACGAGTTGGACTGGTCATTTACCATGGACACTGTGCTGGCAGAAGCCAGCGAAGAAAATCAGAAAGAAACTCCGGCCCAAGATATACCCGTTATAAATAAGCGATAGAGCCAGGGTTCATCATCATTTGTCACCATG
>JAVTVY010018579.1:0-76022 GCA_036873755.1 Hanleya hanleyi
ATATATATCGTATAATGTAGAACATTCAACCCGGTTATATTTTCTTTGCATGTAATAAATTATGAGTAGACACTCGATTATAGTCCGCATAGTCAGCTGAGAATACTCAGTTTACTACCTAGAATAGCATCTCCCAGTAAATCCCTATCTATATTGGTGTGTGGTTAGTGTAATATTTCCTGGTAAAACGCTATTCATTTTCGATGTATTGTAACTAAAATATTTCCTAGTAAACATGTAAAACTTATCCGGGTTGGATGTGCTGTTATATTTCCAGTAAATCCTTAGATCTGTGATTGAGGTGGTTATGGTAACATTTTCAGTAAAACCCTAATTGAACGTGACATGCGCAGTGATTTCTTTCATACCACTTCGCGTATCGCTTCGCGACTTCGCGTATCGCTTCGCGACTTCGCGCATCGCTTCGCGACTTCGCATATCGCTTCGCGACTTCGCGTATCGCGCATCGCGACTTCGCGTATCGCTTCGCGACTTCGCGTATCGCTTCGCGACTTCGCGTATCGCTTCGCGACTTCACGTTATCGCTTCGCGACTTCGCAATATCGCTTCGCGATTTCGCAATATCGCTTCGCGTCTTCGCAATATCGCTTCGCGACTTCGAATTATCACTTCGCGTCTTCGTACTATCGCGACTTCGCCCCATACTTCTTGAGGGCGAAGTGCGATGGCCCCTCTCGGCCATCATAATAACCACCTCAATCACAGATCTAAGGATTTACTGGAAATATAACCGCACATCCAACTCGGATAAGTTTTACATGTTGACTAGGAAATATTTTAGTTACAATACATCGAATATGAATAGCGTTTTACCAGGAAATATTACACTAACCACACACCAATATAGATAGGGATTTACTGGGAGATGCTATTGTATAACCATAAGCCAAATATATTGATTTACTAGGGACTGAAGAGAACTACGAAAGTATTGAATGATGGGTACTTTGCCTTGCTTTGTTGGTATACATTTGCATATACTACTTCTGTAGTCATTGTTTTCCCATGCTATTGTACCAGACGGGTATCTAGCATGGTATATACAACTGTAGCCGTTGTATTGCCACAATGAAACACACGTTCCTGTCATTTTATTGAAATTGTCATGGATGAAATGCAAGAACTATATTTCTAGGTAGTAAACTGAGTATTCTCAGCTGACTATGTGGACTATAATCGAGTGTCTACTCATAATTTATTACATGCAAAGAAAATATAACCGGGTTTGAATGTTCTACATTATACGATATATATCATATATCATGAAAAACATAAAAAAAAACTGTATATTTTGTTTTGTATTTCTTTTTGTTTTATCTCAAGATATAACTTGTTAACAGAAAAAATACAGAACAACCCATAAACACAATCTGTAGATGAGGAGTATCAAACAATAGTTTAATCTATACGACAATGACCAGATTGCCATTTCCAGCAAACTAGGATCGATTGTAGTGAACAGGTTGGTGACTGCATTGAATTATCCATCTCACCCGCCCACACCCTTAAGTCGCGGTCTGGGGATATTTACTTGTGGAAATAAAGGTTCAGTAACTATAATTCGAAGCTGTAGAAACTGTGAAATTTAACAGTTCACTTTATTAGCTTTGCAACTGGGAATATATATGAAATTCAGGATAAGAAATCAAACAATGAGAATGTGGGGGTGGGGAAATAAGCCCTGCATTCAGTTGTATCCTGTAAATGGAGAGGAAATCAATCTGTTAATGGTTGAAATATATTTATGAAAATAGATGTTTGCGTAAACATAGCCATTATAGCAATCTAACTCTTATTGTGGTACAACAGCAATCAATATTAATGTGATAAATTTGAAATTATAGCTGAAATTCGACAGTCAACCAATATCAACAGTGCTGAGTGAAGCCTTGTTCCGAATTGAGCGTGACATGCGCAGTGATTTCTTTCATACCACTTCGCGTATCGCTTCGCGACTTCGCGCATCGCTTCGCGACTTCGCGCATCGCTTCGCGACTTCGCGTATCGCTTCGCGACTTCGCGCATCGCTTCGCGACTTCGCGCATCGCTTCGCGACTTCGCGTATCGCTTCGTACTATCGCTTCGCGACTTCGCAATATCGCTTCGCGTCTTCGCATTATCGCTTCGCGTCTTCGCGTTATCGCTTCGCGTTATCGCTTCGCGATCGCTTCGCAATATCGCTTCGCGTCTTCGCAATATCGCTTCGCGACTTCGCGTATCGCTTCGCGACTTCGCATTATCGCTTCGCGACTTCGCATTATCGCTTCGCGTCTTCGTACTATCGCGACTTCGCCCCATACTTCTTGAGGGCGAAGTGCGATGGCCCCTCTCAGCCATCATAGTATTGTCCAAATGTACACACTTTCTTGAATGCTAACACAGACAGGGCGCTTCGTAGGGCGGGACATTTCGATATTTTCATAGCGCTTGAAGGCACATATCTCAAACAAGCGTTTAATGGGTGAGCGAATAGGATTAACTTTGCTTTCAACAACTTGTCAGCCATATCGCGGAGAACAGAGAAGAACAATGCATATGTATTTGCATAAACAGTGATATTTCTGCTAGGTTCTTGCCGTGTTTGTTGGTCATGACAAACACAAATGTTCAAATATTTGCTATTAATTACTGACATGGCTTATATTTACTATATTTACTTTTCATCCGTCCTCGTTTTGTTCAATACAGCGGGGATTGAGGAAGATGGAATTTGGAGAAACATGCGTGATAGTACTGGTAGTAAATTTTTGTAATTAATTAGTATTTCAATATCGTATTTAAGAACTCTAAGTGGCTGATTTTACATGTCGAATTTCGACAGATCAATATCGAAGAACTACTGGGGAAAGAATCTTTGATAGGTGCTAATATTGTCATCATGGCCAATTTCATTAAATCTCACGGTGATGTCTCTTATTGAGCATCTATAGACACCAGGATTACTGTCACGTTTATAGACAGGTTCTTTTACTGAGAATTGTGGAAAATATCCTAGTTCACCTGCTAATCGCCATGGACAAGTCGTATCGTATCAAGTCGTACGAAGCGATACACAACAGCCAACTGATGTGTGTTGGTCCTGACAGTAGCTGACCTGCTAGTCCTCAACTTTTGCTCCAATTCTGTCGATTAATTATGAATTTCTAGAGAAGGACTCTCATCTTGGAGAAAGATTGTGTAAGTATGTTATAGATTCATATCCACTATACATACACTCAAGGAATATTCCTGAATTGATCAGGCTGTACATCCACAACTCAATTTCAGAGATTTTACCTGAATCCATGAATAATTTCCTGAAATTCAAGTATATCATCCCTGAATTCCAGCTAAATTACCTGAATTTTAGGGGATTTTACGTACCCAAATAGGGTCGTGAACTTAATAATCAGGGTGATAAATTTGCCTGAATATCAGGGAAACTTCTCTCATTCAGGGATATTTTCCTGAAATTCAGGTTATCAGGCCTGCATTTCAGTTGTGGATATACAGCCTGATCAATTCAGGAATATTCTCTGAATATTTCTGAGGGTGTAGATATTATCATTGGATCGAAGACAGACGTCAGATCTGATATTCGGTTGACGGACGTCCACAAATAATTCCACGTCAATAATTGGAGGGTCATTTTGACATGACACTGCTGGTACCGAAATCCAAGATGGCATTTTTTATGTTTGGTAAGCTAGGTAGCATAAGTTATTATATGCTGCAGGCTCGTGAAAATATCTATCTTTGAAACTAAATGCTTCGATAGTTCCAGCACAGAATGAAAACGGGCATAATTCAACGTGCAAAAGTGAAGTGTAAATACATCGAGGTATTCGCGAATCGGACATGCAGCGTTGATTTGTTTTATCTGTTCGGCGATCAACAATACACTAAAAAAAATACTTTGCTGACATAAGGATGTTCCTGCATATGTGATAAATAAATTTCTCGACGATAAATCTTATGAAAACAATCTTTTGGATGAACATGCAACATACGAAGATCCACTTTGGGAACGACATTGGATATGTCTATTGCAATTTTCCGTAAAATGCTCTACTTCCTCCTGAACCACTGCCGTTCTTTAAGGTCGGCGGTTTTCAGTTTTACGAAAGTTTCCGGCTTTCATTTTGAATGAAAGTCTGAAAAACTATTAAAAAATAGTTGTTCAAAATATATGTTATTAAGGAGAATTTTTATATGTTATTTACATATATTAATATGGCTCCAGATTACATGATAAAGTTTACATGCTAAAGTACATGTGTTTGTATAATTACTTAGTCGTGATGACATTTTCCTGCCGGAATTTCGGTCTGGTGTTAATATTCGGAATATCTCTTATTGTTGTTAAACCGATTTAAAATTATATGGTAAAATTTATGTGAGATATCTCAATAAATAGAAAATTATCCTGACATTATTCCACCATCTGAAAGCAAATTTGGTTCATTTTTGTGAGAACTCACATGATTAGGAAGTAAAATACCCTTCAATTAGCCACTTATCCAATTTAGTTGACCTGGATCTTTGAGCGGGAGAAAAGATTGTAACATAAACACGACGAGTGTGTGTAAGGAGAGGGGATGCATTTTTGCAAGGAAAGAAAATGATTTTTTTTTCTAAATTTTAATTTCATGGCGTTCGAAATTGGTACTAACTATCTACCGTAAATGGTCTTCCGATTTTTGACGCAGATATTCTTTTTGTGGACTACAACTGCAGGCTGAATATCTGATCTTAAGGAGGTTCCAGGCAAATTCGATTTCACGTTCACAGCGCATGTTTCTGTGCATCTATTCAAAATGGCGATATTTCAAGGAAATTTTATAAAAAAGGAAAATTAAAGCCTTTAAGAGAACAGTTGTGAAAGGATGTTTGAATCTGATAATCTGATTTTCAAATATGAGGCAATATGACCGAGCGGAATCATGGTAATTTGGCCTCATGACCATAGTTTTCCATGTTGGCATTCTACCGTATTGAAGAAAAGCTTTGTTACCCCCCCCCCGCCCCTCCTCCCACCATTTTTATTAGATTATTTGGTTCTGCTTTGTTCCAGAAAACTATGGAAGAATTTTGGTGAAAATGACATTTTATCTTGCTAGAAATTATAAGCTTATTGTATGAAAATACAGGTATTTTTCATACAATTCCTATTCTGTGGTAGTAAACCATTATAGTAGACCATATAACTTCCTAGAATATGCAAAATGAAGCCTGGTGACCTCTGAATTTTATCCTTTATTTTAAATGTTGAAGGTTTGAGCTACCTCTTGTTCAATTTAAAAATAGTGACATTTTATTTTCGAACTGTCTGGAACCTTTTTAAACCTGGATTCTGGATTCCCTGTACATCATTATTCTACTACCGCTACTGATAAGGAGGATAATGATATGACAGATCCGACCCACCTTAATGCAGACCTTTCGTCCGAGTCTCCAAAGGATCGAAATGCACTGAGACTTTTATCAGTCTATATGATAGATATATTTCGGACAGCCGAGCAAGGTCATCGATGAATGTAGAATCGGCTATACCCGATTAACTCAGGAACATTCACTAAAAAAGGAACCAGCCTCAAGGTGTATTCCATGCCACGAAGATCGACTGATCTACTGTATAGATTTTAAGATTGTAAGAGATTCTTTTTATCAAGCAATTACCTCAGAACTCGGGTAAAAGAAGACAGTATTTTCGGTTATTTGAAAGAAAACGGTTGTTGTTTAAATTTTATTATTATACCTCATGTAAATTCGTAATGTTTTCATTTGTTGACAGCGTGTCACGTGTCATTCTACAAATCGTGTGTTCAGTGATGATCCAGCCACATCTTGCCTTACCGTTGAATGAATGTCATGTACAAAGGCAGAGCGTTGAACATGACATTTGAAAATCGCTGACAAACGGTTGAGAAGTAGATAAAGTAATGCGTCGTCTTTGTAACGAGAACCGTATCAGCCTGTTGTTGTTTTATAGAAAACGGGTTTTGCACTGGTAAGTTCGCGTAACTATCGCCCTACATCAAACAATATAACCTGTATGCCATTTATCAGTCCATCTGTCAATTATATGCACCGCTGCCTAATATATTTTTTATATCATATTTTTTCTCTGGGATTAATTTAGTCTGGTTTCATCAGAATTGTCGATGTACATCGGTCGACGAGTGAAATGCTCTGACCAGTGAAGTGCAATGTAGAGTAAGAATGCCTATAGTGTTTCCAGTTATCTTGTGGATACATATCTGGACATGTTGGTCGTCGGATCCTAGTCTTAAGCAAGGGTGACTCGCGAATATATGTAAACTATGAAAAACCTTCCAATTATATTTCATACCATGAGAAAGTCGCAGTCACATACATCTATGGCGCTATGTTTCGTAACTGCTTAACCTGGGGCTATAAGCGCATGTGTGAATATCATGTTATTTTAACATCTCAATGCTGAGCAAATGCAAAACCACAATCAAAGCGAGACAGAGATACATACTCTGAAAACGACTTGGAAATTCAAATTGATAAATAATAATGGTCACTGATTAAGTAGGTCGGGGAAATGTGCCTCTCCAATTTTGGAGGTAAAAAAGGTCGTTTTTCTTGAATAACTCAGAAAATATGAACAAAATAGCATTTTTCTCTAAATGGCGCATAAATTGACATATAGTTACATATGTTAACACATTTTGCCATTTATAGGATTTATAGTTCACTTGTTCGAAAGTGTTGAAATGACAATTTGAAAAAACAACATACCGCTTTCTATCTCCTGAAGTAGATAGGCAACAATTTCTTCAAAGCACGTAAACCAATGTGAAAAAATATCAATGTATGCGCCATTTAGAAAAAATGATATTTTGTTCAAATTTTCTGAGTTATTCAAGAAAAACGACCTTTTTTACCTCCAAAATTGGAGAGGCACTTTCCCCCGACCTGTTAAGAGTTTATGTACAAATCTCTTGCTGACATCATTAAACATTAAACGTTGACCGCTTCTCCATCTTGTGTTTTTATTCTTTTCATTCATATATAACCGTCATGTGATATCTTACATACAACGTTAAATCTAAACTCATTGCGTTTGGTTTATATGTAGATAAAAAAACAAGTGAGTGGTTCCAATTTGGTGAGGTTAAAAACAAGCTTCATGAGTTTACGAAAACTGTAGGGTATACTCACCTTAGCAGACAGAAGCGTTTTGATCAGGCTATAATCAGGCGTTGTAGAAAGGTCATTCACGAATGACTGGTGGACATTGATTAGAAAGGAACCAGCTCCGTTGCGTATTCATGTCATGAGAAACCCAGAGAAGCGAAACATGAGAAACAAAACATATTTGATCAGCTATATACATTTATGATTGTGAGCCTTTTTACCGAGCAGCCAGATTATAACATGTGTTTAATCCGTTGAGAGAAGATTTGATTTTAAACGAGTATTTGAGAGCTACCGTTTTATTATATACATTTTAATCTGTGTCTTTGATGTGTTGCCTGTCACCTTTAGACTGCTGTTAGATTGTTCACGTACCTTACACTGTGAACAAGCTGTGGTGACAAAGTGCCAAAAAATCACCAGTAACTAGCTCCGTTTTCCTACTGCTCTTCTTTTGACGAAAGCGATGATTTCAAGAAAACGTCACCACTGGTGGTATTGTACGTTCCGTTCTGACACTAACCCATACTGCTGATTTTCCTTATCGTCGCCAGTATCCCCGTCCCCTTAAACTACTGATACTGGTGACGTTTGTTAAAATCATCGTTTAGGTCCCCGAGATATGATTCCACTGTTGGTGACAAATTATTAAATCGCCGATCATATCTTAGCGGTCAGTCTTTGATGTCAAGGGTCGATGCGCCGGTAGAGATAAATGCAGGAACGGGTCTTTCGCTTATCGGGATTATCGGTGACGCGCAGACGATACCAGTGTTCAACTATCAATATCTGCTGTTAATCACCAAATATGAGCGGAAATCAGCACGAAGGGTCCATAAGTACAAATACGTTGCGTATCCAATATCATTTGCAGAGTAAAGCTGTTTTATACGAAGTTGGTTCATGTATCATGAAATAATAGCGAACACTTTAGGTGAAGGACGATAAGACCTACTAAATATTTACGAAGTTTACAAACTGACGGGTGGGGGAGAGGTTATATCTGGGCAATGGCAAAATTCTCCGTATTGGTGAGGCGAGCTGGGGAGTGGTGGCGTGGGGGGGGGTGTGGGCGCGTTACCCTGTCGCTTTTCATTGTAGCCCATCAGGCCATTGATATATTTTGAATTTGTTTTGTCAGACTGAGGTTAGGTACATCTTGAGCCTATTATCATAATTCTAGGCCGGTACATATTGTTCAGAATTCAAAGTCGTAGTTTGATTTCTCAAGGTGATTCGGTGTCTATAATTATATAATTCTCGCGAACACACACACGCACAGTTATCAAAACAAAAACAGATTAAGTGTATTTGTCATAATTAATGGTTGGCCGGGGGTATTAGTATTATGAGAGGCCTATATGTATGTAGAAAAAAGTCCAATCTGATTAAAAACTACCCTGATTATCAAACGGTAAAACTAGAGAACGTTTTACGCCGTGAAAACATACACAACGAAGATATACAGCCCAGGATATGGGAATTCTTAGACCCGTCCTCCTGGTGACGAGGCCGATCTCATACCCAGATTATATTCACCGGCAATCGAGTTAAAGGTTCTTAAAAGACCCATTCACCGGATATATATAATAGGTGTATAATAATTTCTTTATGTCATTTATTGCAATGTAACATTGTCGTGGTTTCCTGTTAATAAAATAAACTAAACAACTAAGACATATTAGAGAGACTACATGGTCTTGCTGGAATGGCCATTTCACGGTGACAAAGAATGTATTTTTTCTGAAATCGCATCACAACCATAACGCCTATTTATCTTCGGTCTTTAACACATCTGAGCGGGCTACAAGAGACAATCATTGTTAATTTTCTCGCTCGTCATGATGGTGATTTTGATAAACTTCGCAAATTTTGTTAACTATATATTACCGAAGGAGTCAGCCATATTTCGTTGAAACAGGCGGCTCCTGTCTTATTGTTTTCTAATTTCTTGTGTAATTCCGTAAATCAACGATCCTTCTCCCTACACACATCCATTGTGTTTCGTTCTCTGTTTGTCTCAAACATTCACTATCTACATCCAGGTCAAGACAGTGCACTGAGGACCCCTCTTGGAGAAGTCAGTGTTGACAAGTGGATATGGCAAATCACTTATCTATATTAACTGTTACCACATTTTCACAAGGACCTACATAGCAAACGGAGACTAGAGTTAATAGTTGATCGTTACGTACTGGACATATTTTGATAAATTAACGGTCGGAGCTACGCCCCCCCCCCCCACTTCTGAAAACTACAAAAACATATGTATTGAGGGATCAGCTAACAATGCGATTCCACGTAGAAATAATGTCTTAAATTGATATACATGTAAAATAAACGAATGTGAATTATATATTTATAGTATACTATACTATAATTATATAATTCACACGATTCATTTATAGGTGTACTAAACTGACCAACATCTGTTCATGTGATTGAGCGTATACTGTTTAAGTTGGAGTTTTAATATATATATATATGTATCTAAAATCAGACATTATCGCCTCGAGTGCACCACGTGCCGTGATGTGTTATAGGTAGGATTTGTATGTGTTAAACCAGACATTCAAACGGAGTCAAACATAAGGTGTGATAATTTCAATATCGATTCTTGCTTTTGGGAAACATATGTAAAAATATAGAACCATTATGCCTCGCTTGTTGGACTGTGAGGATTCACTTCAATATTAGTTTTGTGTAAATGAATCGTGTAGGTGTCGTATTGGATTCTGATGTTCCATGACGTAAATGTCATTATATTTAATATTTATATAACCAGAAAGTCAAATGGATTCAGGCATGAGGTGTGATTTTTTTTCAATATCGATGTCGGCTTATGCGAATCAATGTTAAAACTATGCTGGTCAAGAAGGGACATCGCTGTATTGTATTAATGAATCTGGACCGACACACGAAGGCAGGGTGCGAATTCAGGATGTGAAGAGCGAAGACAGGATGCGAAGTCGCGAAGGCAGGATGCGAAGTGATAAATCCAGGATGCGAAGCGCGAAGTCAGGATGCGATGACCGGATGCGAAGTGCGAAGCCAGGATGCGAAGTAATAAATCCAGGATGCGAAGCGCGAGGTCAGGATGCGATGGGCGGATGCGAAGGGCGAAGCCAGGATGCGAAGTTAGGATGCGAAGCGCGAAGTCAGTATGCGAAGTCGCGAAGGCAGGATGCGAAGTGGAGAAGCCAGGATGCGAAGCGCAAAGTCAGGATGCGAAATCAAAAAAAACAATACAAACGACTTGAAGCGAAGCGGGAAGTCAGAATGCGAAGGCAGAATGCGAAGGCAGGATGCGAAGTCAGGATGCGAAGCTGAAAAGGCAGGATGCGAAGTGGCAAAACCAGGTTGCGAAACGCGAAGTCAGGATGCGAAGGCAGGCTGCGAAGGACGAAGGCAGGATGCGAAGGACGAAGGCAGGATGCGAAAGCAGGATGCGAAATGCGAAGCCAGGATGCAAAGTGCGAAGGCAGGATGCGAAGCGCGAAGTCACCACACCATACTTCGCCACTTCCCATCCTACCTTCCCGACTTCGCATCCTGAATTCGCATCCTGATTTCCTTTAGCAAAAATATGACACCTCAAACCAAAACCATTCGTGGTTCTTTCCAATAAACAAATTTCCTCATATATTGTGTTGCAAAGTTATTTTGGTTTGAGGTGTCATATTTTTGCTATAAGAGAAAATTCTCAATGTAAATGCTTCAAAAATACCAAATCAGGCCGAGGAGCACATTTTGATCGATCTTATCTCCATTTTTATACAGCGGAGCATCTCATTTTTTTCGTGGCTGCTATTTCAGTATGTAAACGTCTAGAAACATCTGATTTGGCAGGTTTTGGATTGACAAAAAATCAGGCTGATTACCATCTCACACGTATTGTCCTCACATATCCTTTGAAGCTAAATCTGCATGTTTTCTACCAGTTTGTTTCCTTATACGGTGCACTGTCCGGTACCTTCTATGTCGTCTGGTGCTCTCTTCCGTGATGTCCCATAAAATATTGTGTATGTATGACTACAATTTGCCGTTTACTAACGTACCCGGTGTACGGTTTTAATCGCACTCTCATCTGTCTGATTTGGAATCATCTCGCCTATCTTTCCTAGTCGGTCTCGACGAAGTCATCGCACCATACTTCGCCACTTCCCATCCTACCTTCCCGACTTCGCATCCTGAATTCGCATCCTGACTTCGCATCCTGATTTCGCATTTCGCATCCTGCATGGCTTCGCACTTCGCACCCTGCCTTCGCGTCCTGGCTTCGCCACTTCGCATCCTGCCTTCGCGACTTCGCATCTTGCCTTCGCGTCCTGACTTCGCGCTTCGCATCCAGTCTTTGAAATATTTTGTTCTGATTTCGCATCCTGACTTCGCGACTTCGCATCCTGCCTTCGTGTGTCGGTCCGTAATCATTAACACAATACAGCGATGTTCCTTCTCGGCCATCATATTAAATACAACAATAAATTTACGTACATAATTTATTTCCGAGAAAACGGGCAGAACGCATCGCCGGCAAACTAGGACCGGGAGTTATCGGGGGCCTATGCCTCGCCTGTTGCTCTATGAGAATTCGCTTATTTGTACATTGTATTAATCAATCGTATTCGTCTCATACTGATTTCTAATGTTCTAAGACGAAATACAACTAGAAAGTCAAATAGATTCAGGCATGATGTGTGATATTTTGACTGCGGCGATCTAGGATCCGGAGCCTCCATGGCCTAGGCGGCCCATGGGCCCTCGGCGGTTGGGCGGTCATAGTCGAACCCCCTATGAATTTTCGGTAGATCCGCTCTTCAAGATGCGTGTTTTATGTTCATGTATCTAAGTCTGATAAACGTTTAAATATCAGTCCCCCCTCCCCAAAGCCAATATATGATAACAAGTGGAATATAGGTTTCCAATTCACCGTTGCCAACTAACGTAATATACCTCGAAATAATTCTATAATAATTACGGGCACTTATTTCTGTCTATCTACATGAACGTCTCCAAAGTAGACCTATACGTTGAACTTCGAGCAAAATACCGGCCCGAATATTTGCATTTAGTATAATAAAATGAACCGTGGGCTACAGCTAATCCGAAAAGCTGATATACTTATACAACGAGAAGAAAGACTGGTCCAGTCTGCTATATGATTCGTTTTATTTGCAGAATTATTTCGGAAGTTGCTATCCGCAAGAAATTATTTCACTGAGTAACCATTACCAGATCACAAAGGCAGTAAAGGACATAAATAAATTAACATTGAATTCGACAAGCGAAATTTTGTGGTTACAAAAGTGCGTGAGTTTTGATCGCAGCTCAAGAAAAACACTCGCGCGATTATTAATATGATAGATCAGGCTGAGATATTAAAATCGTTTTGTTTGCTTATCGTCCGGAACTTCATTCATAACCCGGTACTGTAAAGGATATGTGACGTTTACATACGAAAAACTCCTTTGTGTGTGATGGTAATAAAGCCGATTTTCTTTTTCAGCTCCAAAACCTATCATAAAAGATTTTTCCTGAAGTTTACATACCGAAATATCCCCTTCGAAAAAAACTTAGCTGTTAACCCTATCTGGCCTGGGCTTTTGGGGACCTGTCCAGGCCTGGGGGGTCCGAAATGGCCCCCTCTAATTATTTTTCTTATCCTTTGAGCTAGGGGGCTGAAACGTACTACACTATACACGTCAAGCTCTACCAGAAAATGTGAAACAAATCCAAGATGGCTGCTTTGATGACGTCACAGTGACGTCATTTCCAAAAACGTCATTTTTTGGTCGATTTTTCGGCCGGATTTTTCGAATTTTTTATTTACGCAATTTCTCCGCAAAAACTGCATGATAAATTAGTAAATATTAATGTGATGTGAAATAAAATAGTTTTTGCCCAATTTTCATTGCGAAAAAGCAGAAATTTTGAAGAAATATCATAAAAACATCACTTTTCTGGTATCCCACGTGGCCGCCATCTTGAATTTACCCATGATCCTCTGCTCAGGGGGTTATGCAAATGGGCTCAAAATGACCCCAATATGATAAACTATAAAGTCCCGGAGTTTCAGCACTCCATTTTTCGTCGTTCCGGAGATAGCGCTTAAAGTTTGGTAGGGGGGGGGGCATAATGGCCCCCCCATGCCAGGTAGGGTTAAGTCGCATAAAAATGGAGATATGATTGATCACAATGTGCTCTCGGGCTATTTTCGGTATTTTGGGACATTTTCATGAAGGGTTTTCTCCTTTCTTCATATATTGTGTTGCAAAGTTATTTTGGTTTGAGGTGTGATATGTTTGCTATAAGAGGAAATTCTCAATGTAAATGCTTCAAAAATACCAAATCAGGCCGAGGAGCACATTTTGATCGATCATATCTCCATTTTTATACAACGGAGCATCTCAGTTTTTTGGTGGCTGCTATTTCAGTATGTAAACTTCTAGAAACATCTGATTTGGCAGGTTTTGGATTGACAAAAAATCAGGTTGATTACCATCTCACACGTATTGTCCTCACATATACTTTGAAGTTAAATCTGCATGTTTTCTACCAGTTTGTTTCCCTATACGGTACACTGCCCGATACCTTTTATATCGTCTGGTGCACTCTTCTGTGATGTCCCATAAAATATTGTTTATGTCCCATATAAATAACGACTAAAATTTGCTGTTTCCTAACGTACCCGGTGTACGGTTTTAATCGCACTCTCATCTGTCTGATTTGGAATCATCCCGCCTATCTTTCCTAGTCGGTCTCACCCGGTATAATGTAAGAAAATTATAGAACTGGCTGTGGTCTTTTCGTTCTTACCCTGATTGAGTTATATATATGCCGTTTTCTGTTACCGTCTGGTACGCTTTCGCAGTCAGGCATTATTTTATATGTTTGATACAACGATTCGTCTGTTTTTTTTATCGTTTCTGATTAAATGTGCAAGTTTTCTCCCTACCAGTTTGTTTTCTTGTTTACTGTGGTACTTTGTACATCGCTCGATATTCTCTCCGATGCCGCCTGTTGACGTCCGATGCAAGATTTTGTAAATTATTCATATTTTACCTGTAAATCCGTTACCTTATGGTTCACCGCCCAGTACTTTTTACATCGCCCAGTACACCCTACAATAATCCTTAGGTTGTTCATCAATCTGCGCATGAGCAGACAGAGTAGTGAAAGAGGGACATTTTTTTGACCGTTTTGAGGTAGAGATGGTCCATCTTTGGTCCGAATGGACCTTGTGGGGTGTCATAGTGAAACACTCGTGGAACAGCAAATGATAATTTTCTCTGGTTTCGTCATTCTGCGCATACCCAGTCTGGCAGTAGTATAAAAAAGCATTTGAGGTGAGAGTTTGGGGCCGAGGCGGAACATCCATGGCCCAAATCGATCGTGGGAGGTGTCCTTTTGAAGGGCTTGCAGTGTAGAGGACGATGGAAATGTTTTGGTGCAGTCAATGTGTAGTAGCAAAAGCGGGCATTTTTGGGGTGCGTATTTGTGCAAATGAGAGGACATATCGCATCCAAATATGGCGTACCTAGTTTCGCATTGAAGCTGTCGTGGTGGTGACGTCATCAGTAGTAGAAAAAGTGCAGTGTCGCTAGGGAGCATCCTTGAGACATGCCTAAACCCCTATGCGCTAACCCATGGGGTGTCTAGTAGAAGCTGAAGTGTATGTAGAGCAGACACGAGTTTCCTGAACTCAAATATAATGGTTTTGTTGGGTTGGACATGATGGATCTGTTTACCATGATAGAGTTACCTCCCTTGAAAGTGGCGTCAGCTTTAGGACAGAAAGCGCAAATATGGTCGAAATAGGGGGCGCACATGGGACTTAGGCCGCTACCTCCACATAAATGCCCTAACCTAGTGGTCATGTCAACCTTGGGATGCACCATGGAGTTGGGTACATGACTGTCGTGGTTGGGGGGGGTATACGTAGGAGTTATACCTGGGGTCATAATGAATCTCCTGATGGAAGTCAAGGGAGAACACTTGTGTCGCCAAAAATGGCACCCCTTTAGACCTGGTTGAAAAGCTTCGAACCCGTTGAGGGTGGATTATGGAACACACCATCATAACTCCCTAAACATGTGCCTTGTCGCAGTAATAACGTACACACACACAGCCTATAACCTAATGTCAAAACGCCTTCTGTCTACACACCAGTTTAGTCGGACTCTGTCTTACCAGTTCTTCAATGTGATACCTCACATGGCCCATTCGGACCACGGATGGTCCATCTCAACCTCAAAATGTCCATCCAAATGCCCCCATTCCATTATTCACTATCAGCTAATGCACAGATGGACGGCATTCCACTAACAAACAGTATAGTCGGACTCTGCCCCACGAGTGCTTCAAACTGACACTTCACACGAACCATTCGGACCACATATGCCCGTTCAAATGGCCTTTCTCCATTATTCTCTATCCACGCATGCGCAAATCGGCGGCATATCCAGGATACCCCACCCGAGTCCGACGCTGCCCCACGAGTGCTTCAATATGATACTCCACACGACCCATTCGGATTAGGGGTAGTCCACGTCCGCCCATGCGCGCTCAAACCTTTTTAATAAAATTCCTGAGCGTAAAATAGAAAAATAAGATGCCAAACTCCATACTGCCAAGAAAAATACCCAAGAATGCGTTCCCATTGGGTTTATCAGGTCTCAAGTATATATATCCGCCATCTAACACCTGATGCAAATCGGGGTATTTTCAACCGTTCATATTAAGTACGGAGTGGTCTAGGTCCACGTTAAGCGACGTTGAGATGGGTACTAGCTGTGCTGATGAGTGTCCATAGTATCGCTGCATGTATGACAATGCATAAGCTATCTCTCGCTGTGTGTATGGCTATAAACCTGACGGTGGAAGATTGAATCCTGTGGTCAATTGTTCTCCGGACATTCCCGGAGATGACCGGGCCTTACCTTAAGATTACCGGACATTCCCGACGATTTCCAGTGAATCAGACTGGGGATTAGTATTGACTGAGAAGTCACATGGACGGAGACTTATCCACATATATAGTATCCATGCGGTCATATAAACACGTGACCATAAGTGACGTCATCCCCGGAAGTGACTTTTGACAGTGATGTGACGTCACCGAATGTGAAGTCATCCGCGACGTCATTCACCTCTTCATTTACAGTTTCAGTTCCTCCAGCCCCTCAGAAATACGACAGAATAAGGGTTGTATACACTACTATGTACAATAAATGATGCTGTGTACAGCGGTGTACAAAGTACCAGATGATACAAGAAAACAAACTAGTACGGAGAAAACTTGCACATTTAATCAGAAAACGATAAAAAAAAACCCAGACGAAATGTTGTATCAAACATGTAAAGTAATGCCTGACTGCGAAAGCGTACTAGAAGGTAACAGAAAACGGCGTATAATAACTCAATCACGGTAAGAACTAAAAGACCACAGCCAGTTCTATAATTTTCTTACATTATACCGGGGGAGACCGACTAGGAATTTAGGCGGGATGATTCCAAATCAGACAGATGAGAGTGCGATTGAAACCGTACACCGGGTACGTTAGAAAACGACAAATTTAGTCGTTATTTATATAGGACATACACAAAATTTTATGGGACATCATTGAAGAGTGCACCAGACGATATAAAAAGTACCGGGCAGCACCGTATAAGGAAACTAACTGACACTCACGCTGTAAACCTGTCAAATCAGATGTTTCTTTACATACTGAAATAGCAGCCACGAAAAAAACTGAGATGCTCCGTTGTATGAAAATGGAGATATGATACGGCCTGATTTGGTATTTTTGGGGCATTTACATTGAGATTTTTCTCTTATAGCAAAAATATGACACCTCAAACCAAAATAATTTTGTAACACAATATATGAGGAAGACTGTTTATTGGAAAGAACCACGAATGGTTTTGGTTTGAGGTGTCATATTTTTGCTAAAGGAGAACACCCTTCATGAAAATGCCCCAAAATACCGAAAATAGCTCGGGAGCACATTGTGATCAATCTTATCTCCATTTTTATGCAACTGAACATCTCAATTTTTTCGAAGGGGATATTTCGGTACTTCAAGAAAAATCTTTTATGGCAGGTTTTGGAGTGGAAAAAGAAATCGGCTTTATTACCATCAAACACAAAGGAGTTTTTCGTATGTAAACGTCACATTTCCTTTACAGTACCGGGTGGTGAATGAAGTACCGGACGATAAGCAAACAAAACGATTCAAATATCTCCGCCTGATCTATCATATCATGGACACTATAATAAATTTATTATAGGGTCTCTGATCATATTAATAATCGCGCGAGTGTTTTTCTTGAGCTGCGATCAAAACTCACGCACTTTTGTAACCAAAAGAATTCGCTTGTCGAATTCAATGTTAATTTGTTTCTGTCCTTTACTGCTTTTGTGATCTGGTAATGGTTACTCAGTGAAATAATTTCTTGCGGATAGCAACTCCCTAAATAATTCTGCAAATAAAACGAATCATATAGCAGACTGAACCAGTCTTTCTTTTCGTTGTACAAGTATATCAAATTATCGGATTAGCTGTAGCCCACGGTTCATTTTATTATACTAAATGCAAATACTCGGGCCGGTATTTTGCTCGAAGTTCAACGTATAGGTCTAGTTTCGAGACGTTAATGTAGATAGACAGAAATAAGCACCCGTAATTTTTATGGAATTATTTCGAGGTATATTACGTTAGTTGGCAATGGTGAATTGGTCATCTATATTCCACTTGTTATCATATATTGGCTTTGGGGTGGAGGGACTGATATTTAAACGTTTATCAGACTTAGATACATGAACATAAAACACGCATCTTGAAGAGCGGATCTAGACAAAATTCATAGGGGGTTCGACTATGACAGCCCAATCGGCAATCGACTTAAACAGTATACGCTCAATCACACGAACAGACGATGGTCAGTTTAGTACACCTATAAATGAATCGTGTGAATTACATAATTATAGTATAGTGTACTATAAATATATAATTCACATTCGGTTATTTTACATGTATATCAATTTAAGACATTATTTCTACGTGGAATCACATTGTTAGCTGATCCCTCAATACATCTGTTTTTTGTAGTTTTCAGGGAGCGTATCTCCGACCGTTAATTTATCAAAATATGTCCAGTGCGTAACGATCAACTATTAAATCTAAGTCTCCATTTGCTATGTAGTTCCCGGTGAAAATGTGGTAACAGTTGATTCATTAGTGATTTGCCATATCCATTTGTCAACACTGACTTCTTTTCCACGAGGGGTCCTCAGTGCACTGCCTTGACCTGGACGTAGATAGTGAATGTTTGAGACAAACAGAGAACGAAACACAGCGGTTGTGTGTAGGGAGAAGGGTCGTTGATTTACGGAATTACACAAGAAGATAGAAAACAATAAGACAGGAGCCGCCTGTTTTAACGAAATTTGGCAGACTCCTTCCGTAATATATAGTTAACAAAATTTGCGAAATTTATCACCGTTATGGTTGTGATGCGATTTCCGAAGAAAATACATTCTTTGTCACCGTGGAATGGCCATTCCAACAAGACCATGTAGTCTCTCTTATATGTCTTAGTTGTTTAGTTTATTTCATTTACATGAAACCACGACAATGTTACATTGTAATAAATGAAATAAAGAAATTATTATACACCTATTATATATATCCGGTGCATGGGTCTTTTATGAACCTTTATGTCAATTGCCGGTCTCCCCTCAAATCCACCCTCTGTGAATATAATTGTATGAGATCGCCCTCGTCACCAGGAGGACGGGTCTAATAATTCCCATATCCTGTGCTGTATATCTTCGTTGTGTACGTTTTCACAACGTAAAACGTTCTCTAATTTTACCGTTTGATAATCAGGGTAGTTTTTAATCAGATTGGACATTTTTCGACATACATATAAGCCTCTTATAATACTAATACCCCCGACCAACCATTAATTATGACAAATACACTTAATCCATTTTTGTTTTGATAACTGTGCGTGTGTGTGTTCGCGAGAATTATAGAATTAGACAGCGAATCACCGTGAGATATCAAACTACGACTTTGAATTCTGAACAATATGTACCGGCCTAGAATTATGATAATAGGCTCAAGATGTACCTAACCTCAGTCTGACAATACAAATTCAAAATGTATCAATGGCCCGATGGGCTACAATGAAATGCGGCAGGGTAACGCTCCCCCCCCCCACGCCACCTCTCCCCAGCTCGCTTCACCACCCCTCACCAATACGGAGAATTTTGCCATTGGGCAGATATAACCTCTCCCCCACCCGCCAGTTTGTAAACGTCGTAAATATTTAGTAGGTTATATCGTACTTCACCTCAAGTTTTCGGTATTATTTCATGATACATGAACCAACTTCGTACAGAACAGCTTTACTCAGCAAATGAGATTGGATCCGCAACGTATTTGTACTCCTGGACCCTTCGTGCTGATTTCCGCTCATATTTGGTGATTAACAGCAGATATTGATAGTTGAACACTGGTATCGTCTGCGCGTCACCGATAATCCTGATAAGCGAAAGAGCCGTTCGTCCGCGAGAACATTTATCTCTGCCGGCGCATCGATCCTTGCCATCAAAGACTGACCGCCAAGATATCATCGGTGATTTAATAATTTGTCACCAACAGTGGAATCACATCTCGAAGACCTAAACGATGATTTTAACAAACGTCACCAGTATCAGTAGTTTAAGGGGACGGGGAAACTGGTGACGATAAGGAAAATCAGCAGTATGGGTTAGTGTCAGAACGGAACGCACAATACCACTAGTGGTGACGTTTTCTTGAATCATGGCTTTCGTCAAAAGAAGAGCAGTAGGAAAACGGAGCCAGTTACTGGTGATTGTTTGGCACTTTGTCACCACAGCTTGTTCACAGTGTTAGTATTAAGCTTAGTTTCATTTGATCGTCGCTATGTAGCTGAAATATTGCTGAACGCCACGTTAAATTGAATTATCTCTCTCTCTCTCTCTCTCTCTCTCTCTCTCTCTCTCGCTAATTTGGTAAATATGATGTTTTATAGACCAGGGGATAAAGTATATTCACTTCGGCCGTCGATCTCGAAAAAGATTGGCTTTCTCTGGTCAACAAAACATCTTATTCACCACATAGAAATCACGTAACTGTATAATATTCCCTGTGCGTATTATGCATCCCACTTCTTTTCAATTATTCATCTCCGTCATCTGAAGCAAATCGGTCGCAAAGGCGTGGAATTATGACCATGTATGTGCAGCGAATTGTGAATTAATATTTAACAGTTGGCTATTTTATTTTCTAAGGTTTCGCCTGTATTTGACAGTCTCTCCCTCAGCTGGTTTCGCGTTACAGATAGCCGCGGGTATCATCGAGCCAGTGGGATGATTGCCAGTATGAATAACACGAGTTATTATTCCAACGTATCAGAGAACAACATTTCCCAGTACGAATATTATGACGAAGACTCTGTTTCGCCTTCTTTAGCGGCAAGGATTACTGTCACGGTTATATTCGGGCTGGTTCTTCTAGTCGGTATTGTAGGAAACATCGTGGTCCTGTCGCTGATCGCTCTGGACAAGCCGATGCACACAACTGTGAATCGATGTCTGTCCGCCTTGGCAGTAGCTGATATCCTAATACTGATCTTTCTACCAATTATACCTCTAAGTGACGAATTTCTTGATGACCAATCGCATCTTGGAGAGTCTATGTGTAAGTATGCCCCAGCTTCCGGATTGGTACAATACAGTTGTACCTGCAACAAAATATGTCCGTTCCTTCTAAATTCTATCACTTTTACTATTGCTGGAACATATCGGAGGGATGCTGCATGGCCAAGGTCAGTTAATGTAATATTAGAATTATCAACATTTAATCATCTGAAGCGTTCATTTGGACACTCAGGGATTGCTGTTGATTCTCAAAATAACAATAGAATATACTCTCTTGCCAAAACGCCCTGGAAAACGTTTACTTGTCCGGTCTTTCAAATAAAGAACAAACATTCAATGCTGGACTAACGGTTTAGGTGTTGGTGCTAGAAGAGAATATAACACAATGGAACATGTATCGTGCTTTTATCTTAGAAACTATTCTTCGAAAAGAAAGCTTAATTAATATTTTAATCGAGGGCGACAAGAAAATGGCGGAAAGTGCCCCCCCCCCCCAGGCCAGGTAAGGTTAAGATACAGTTGATAAACATAGTACAATTACTAGTGTGACACCAATGGATGAAACAACACGAAAGAAGTTCATGACTATCTCATTTTTCTTTTCAGGTTATTTTCTAAGTTCGTTTGACAGAGTAGCCATTGCCTGTTCATCTCTAATATTCGTTTTTGTGAGCATCGACCGATACTTTGCGATCTGTCATCCGCTAAAGATTCGGCATATTTGGTCGGGGAAGAGGACCTTTTACGCAATAGCGATCATATGGATTATGGCCATAGCGGCAGCTGTACCGTATGGCTATATGACCACGTACTTCAAATCAGAAGAAAGCAACATTACATCTTATTACTGTGTTTATAGCTTTAGCCAACCCTGGCAAGTGGAATACGACACTGCATTCATTATTACGATAGTTTTTGTTTTCATTCCGCTGCTCGTCTTTCTATATGGAAGAATGATTCACACAATCCGAAAGAACGTACCGGGAGAATCTTCACATGCGACATCCACCAGGCCAGCACAACAGAGAAGATCCCAAGTGGTTATAATGCTTCTGGTGACCGTCACCCTCTTTATTGTCTGTCTAGTTCCGTTTGCCGTGCTGATCCTGATACAGAGCCACAGTTCACATTTGTTGGCTAGTTCTAATGATGGAATATTCGCAGCTTTCTGGATATGTCGAATTCTGGTTTACGTGAACAGTGCTGCAAATCCCATCGTGTATTTCTCGGTGTCGTCCAACTTCAGACGAGCGTTTTATAGAGTATTTCGATGCTGTATTTTGAACAGGAGATATCAGCCTAGCGCGTTGGCTGTCAGTACGGAGTTGTCTACAATTTCGTAAATTATGCAATGTGTCCAGGCTTGATTTCAAATGCAAATATTCTGCGGTAGTAACAATAATTCAATTCATAGTGCAGTTGTTTCGAAGAATATTGGATGCGTCGCATACTGATCAATATCAAGTCTCTGATCTTAGCTCAGTATATGAGTATCGGGTATTCACATTGGAAGAGAAGTGAATAGAGTTGTTGTATAATACAGTTAAGGGTGCATTTGACTGCTTGACGAATCTTACAAGTTTTCTATGAAATTATTTTATTCATATGTTTGAAATCATCTCTGTCCAACAGTCATTGACGGAAAACAATTTTGAATGAGGGTATAAATCTAGTATTGGGGCGCGAATGACTTCTATTCTGAGCAGCAATGCATCTTTGGTGTTAAAAACGTTGGACATACCGGTACTCGTCATATCGCCGAATTTAACCACTACTTAACAATATTCAATACTTGGATGGGTGACCAGGTGCTATACTGGCTAGGCTGTCTTTGATAATAGGAACTGTGGGCACTGTCGTATCATAACGGTCCCTTGATGGCCGAGTGGTCTAAGGCGCTTCGCGGGTGATCACTAGCTTCGCACCGCTGAACGGGCACGGTTTCGAGCCCCGATCGTGCATAGGTGAACGTCTACCAGTTACTTGTCAACGGCCGGTGATTCTCTCCGGGTACCCCGGTTTCCTCCACTGTTCAAACTGGCTGACATCATATGAGCGAAATATTCTGGAGTTTGACATTAAACCAAACTATCCACCCCCTCCCTTCGTGTCCTAGCTGGCATATGTAGACACCGTCGTGATTTGACTGAGAAATAGTTGAAAACGACGTAATCATACTCACTCACCCTAGAAAACCAGGAAAAAACTGGTATGTAAATGAAAACTGTCGATGTTCGTCCGTCGACGAGTTAAATTCTCTGACCAGTATAGAACAATACAGGTGTACATGTCAACTCTAAACAAGAGTCCTGTCGACACTTATCTACGCTGACGGCCTGATCCTAGTCACAAGGGAATGATTGTCCTCAGATGAAAGTTACCGTCTTCTAATAATATATTGTGCCCATACACACCTTTAGGAATCGGCAAAACACATCCGATCAGATATTTATAACGTCACGGATATCGAGGTTAGAGTAATTTCTTTGGAACAGCCGTAATGCTTATAGTTTCAAATAGTATTGGATATGTTCAGTTATTTCCCTTGAGCGTGTATGGAATTAGTGAGTATTCAAATAGATCCATCAGTTATGAATGTAAAACGGATAACCACATATTTCTGTCTTGATATTTGATATAATAATTTGGTAGGCTAATATATTGTTAAAATCATTCCCTACATGCGCCATGAGCAATGACAACACTTTGATAAATGGCATCAAAACAATTAAATAACAAGGGAACAAATTGTACCTGTACTGCTTTGCTGTATGCACTCGACCGGTCAAAACCCGAATATGGGATTTTGTCCGAACACCTGTTTATCACATGGTCTCATGTTCAGACCTGATGTATATGTTCAAGGAAGTAACCATGACGAGAAAAGATAGAGGGTGGTTATACACGGACAAGGTACGGCTTATAACGTTGGACACATCAGTTCTCGTCAGATCGCCGAAGTTAAGCAACTTTAAGATCGGTCAATTTTTGGATGGGTGACCGGGTGCTGTACTGGCTGGGCTGATCAGTGTCCAGGATAAGAGGAACTGTGGGCGCTCTCGTGTTCTGCAACATGTATAGTTACCGTCGTGATATGACTGAAACAAGGTGAAAATGACGTTAAACCCTACTACTCACCTTATTGTATACTAGGATGTTTATTATGAGGCAAAACTTTAATCAGTACTGTGGTCAATACATGTATATTGATATCAATATATTCGAATTAATGATAATAACTAAGTTAAGGTGTTGTTTCGAAATATTGGCAGAAAATCGAATTTTGCTGGGTTTTTTTTTGTTTTCTGAGTTATCTGTTGGCGATATTGCTGCTCTAAAATCCATTTTGGTATTATGCCCAGTGAATAAAAGGTATATTAAATATGCTGCTTCGGAATAATTTGTTGTTGTTTTTGTTTAAATTACGCATCTGTTTAACACACGGTTTTGCAAAAAGCGATTTAACTCCTGCACGATTTAGGACAAATTTTCCGCAACTTGAGAGGAGGTAAAACACACACAAAAAGTCAAGACATTTCATGGACGTCATGTTGAATTATCTATGATTAATTTGTCCCTGGATTTCTTTTGTCATGCCAATTCAATGCCTACTTACTTCGGTGTACATTACTTCCCATTTATACTCTGGAATCTTTGCGCTTATCTTTGCAGATGTCCCATAACTATGAGCATATTTCCAATTTTAAGAAACATGGCACCATATTGGATCTTTGGGACACAATAGTATCAGGTTTCAGGCACACCAGTGAACTATTGTTTATTTATTTTATTTAATATAAATATATTTATAATTTATTGTTGATTAATCCACGCCACTGATTAAACAGTTGAACTCAACATGCTGTTTGCATAAACCTATTTGTAATCCTATGAAGCATAGATGTTACATCAGATGTACGGGTGTGGCCTTGGTATTATGGCCGCTCTCGATTTCCGTACACGCACAACAGTCATGGAATTGAAGAAAATTTTGTTTGGAGAGATGATACCTACTTAGAATATTTCTAAATATCAGACTCGTAGGCATTTTTTCCAACAAAATGGAATTCACGACAATTTAACTTACCTTTCCATTTCCAATTTTGTCTGGGAATTTCAGATTCAAGCCATATAAATAAACGATCAACGGAAAATGCCTAAAATTAATTTGATTCATCACACCCATTATTCTACAGAAGTTTATCTTCCACCGTTGTTGATTCAGCACCCTTCACCATTGCAATACAACTGTTTGTATTTACCAGCAATCTATTGTGGTTCCTAAACTACACAGCCAGAAAACTTGTGTTGATCAACACCAAAAAATGCTGCTAATTTCAACCAACACCATATGTCTTCAACTGTCTTTGTTAGTATTTGCCAACACCATTGCTTGGTGTTGAGCCAGTATTAGCACTTATCAGTGAAAAGCAAAATATGGTGTTGAGTCATTTTCAACACCCTTTCACTGTGAACAAGCTGTGGTGACAAAGTGCCAAAAGATCACCAATAACTTGCACCGTTTTCCTACTAGTCTTGTTTCCATGCAATTAATGATTTCAAGAAAACGTCACCACTAGCGGTATTGTGCGTTCCGTTTTGACACTAACCCATACTGCTGATTTTCCTTAATGTCACCAGTGTTATCGTCCCCTTAAATTGATTATACTGGTGACGTTTATAAAAATCAGCGTTTAGGTGCCCCAAATGTGTTTCCGTTAGTGGTGACAAATAAATAAATCAGCGATTATATCTCAGCGGTCGGCCTGACCATTGTTGCAGAAACTTATAAAACAGGGCTATTCCACCAAGCGCCTCCACTCAAAGTTTCTCAAATTTGGCGATACATATCGCATGCTGATAGCAAAATACGAACGTAGCGTGCAACATCTATGGCGCTACGTTTCGTAACTTGTGTCTAATTCCGCTTAACCCGGGGCTAGGGGCCGTATGAACCCATGTACTTCAAGATCCTCATGGTACTCATATGAACAGTCACAATCAAAGCGTGACTGAGATACATCCTTTTTAGATGACGACTCTATAAACGAATATTATGGATTAAGAATACTGATCAGCGATACGGATTTGATATTTTTGGAACATCATGATGTCTTGCCGGCATCATTGAAAACTGTTGACCGCTTCTCTCTTGCAGGAAACAAGCCTATGTTTATGTATACTATGATTGTCTTTTTGAATTTGGTGCTAATACTGTTATATGGAAAATGGAATAGGTCTTTGGATTATGGACGCGGATATTCTCTAATGGACGACGGCTGGATTATGAATGACGGACTAGACGCTTGTAATTTGATGTCAAGGGCCGAGGCAGTTGTAGAGATAAATGTTCGTGAGGCAGGACGTGTGTATCTCTTATCGGCATTATCGGTGACGCGCAGACGATACCGCGGTTCAGCTATCCATATCTACTGTTAATCACCAAACATAAGCGGAAATAAGCACGAAGGGCCCAAACGTCCAGATAAGTTGCAGATCTGATCTGTTTTGCCGAGTAAAGGTGTTCTAGGATGTAACCAGCTCAAGTAACTTTGAATAAGAGAGAAAACTTGATGTGGAGTACAGTATTATTATCATCTTTATTCCTCCTTTTGGAGAGCATTTTACAAATTTCATACAAACAATACTAATAAATGTGAACTCAAGTCGAATTATGTTATGAGATATATATAACATTACTGTACACTTATGTCAAGAGTTTCTTATTGATAATACAGATTCTTCATTTCAGTTATGCTTTTCAAACAGTTAATTCTGCCTTCTAAATGTTTTAAATTAGACTTCATCTTTAGACATCTTAGGTTCATCTTAAGACTTACCATAATATATGCTGATACATAGTGTTTGTTCTCAAACAGATTTGGTGTCTATAAATATCGCGAGCACACACCCAGTTATACGGGCAGAAATGGAATCTGTATATGTCATAATTAATAAGGAGTGGAATGTATTAATATTGGGATATTACAGGAACGTTCCTTTCAACGCATATATGTATACAGCGGCATTTTCAAATTAACATTGGTATATCTTCCCAGTGATATAATTCAGCGTATTGGTCTGGGGTGATGATGTTGGGTGGGGGGATGCGGGAGGGGGAAGGACCGAGCAAAGTTACGCTGCCTCTCCTCATTTTAGCCCATGGAATCAATGAGACATAATTTGTGAATTTATTATATCCGGGTGAGGTTAGATATCTAATCTAATCTAATCTTATTATCATTATCCTGTGTCGATACATATTATCCAAATTATTTTCCAAGGCAAAGTTACATGTATTTTTTGTATGAATACCACATATCTTCTATATGTGCGGCTTAGTAAATGTCTTCCTTGGTAAACATAGATTGAAAAGGCCCAATCCTGGATTTTCGAGATAAATGAATTTAGTCCTAAATAAATGTGCACCGATAGCAGCGGCAGGCTTGAATTTGCGGTTCATACTTTTGCACTTTTTCCCATGCTTACAACAAAGGATATATTTTTGATAAATGAAAACTGAACAACATTTGTAGTTTTAACCTCAAGCTGCCAGAACTGTAATCGGTGTAATATAATAGTCCTTTCTGTGATAATGTTATGCATATTGCATATTCCCCAAAATTAAACCAGTTATAAATTGAACTGCAACAGGCTTTAGGCTTCGAGAAGAGATCAGATCCATATCACTGTGAACCAGGGCAACGTGACAACGGACATTTTGTACATTTATGGTCATCTTGCTCACTTTCGCTCTGATATGCCTTGTCTCCGCTGTCTGCACTAACACGACTTGGCTCACGTTGGGCTAAGCTGTCTATCGTTACTTTTCTCAGGCGTATCGGACAGCGATCAAAGAACGTGTCGATCATCGGTTCAAACTCCATGTAAGGATCACGAGACAATGCATACAATATCCATGTCTGGAACATCGCGCAGCCATTTGTTCGAATATAAACCACCTCCCCTGAACGTTCTCTTCCTCACGGTTAGCATTGTCAGTTGAAGAGGGCTAACGCATAAATTATCTCTCGCACAAGGGTCCACTGAAATTTTTTCTCATTATTTTCGTCAGGATCGTGTGCTATACTGACGATCATCGACGCTATACTAGCTCCCCTGCAATTCGATTTTACAGCAATTTGAAATTACTTACTTCGACTTAATTCGGTACATTAAGAAAATAAGGGAAGGGAATACTGGGAATAAAGGCAAATAGAGAGCTCAGCCGGGTGGTGAAAAATAGTTAGTGAGTCCAAAAGTTAATATATTTATTCTGCCCGAAACTGCTTCGTTCAGAGAATCGACCCAAGTCATATACAGTGAAAAGCTTGCGATCAAAAGTCACGGTAAAATAGCACCAGTGGACGTTTAAAGTCGGGTGTTTTCAATAAATTTATTAAAAAAATATGATAAATTTAGGCATGAGGTGTATTTTTTCAATATCGATGCGCGTTTATCAATACGAAACAAACTGAAAAACAGACCCATAAATCTGTACACATTATGTTCAGATTTATTTCCGGGGAAACGATTAGAAACCATCTCCGGTGATCTGGTACCTATGAGCTTCCGGGTCCTCGGCGGCCCCTGGACCGTAGGCGGCCCCTGGACCTTCATCTATTGGGCTGTGAGGATTTCCTAATTTTAGCATTGTGTAAATGGATCATATTTGTACGCGTAGTAGTTTCTATTATGTTCCCATGACGTAAAAGTCTGGTTTTAGATAAGTTGAATATATTGACCGTTACTGTACCGTGTGGGATAGAGTAATGAGAAACATATTGGGTCGTAGACGAAAAGCAATTGCAAGTAGGGGTCACGGGTGTTTTGGGCTCTAGGTGAGCCATCCTTAATCCGAATGGGCCGTGTGGGGTGTCATATTTAAGCTCTCGTGGGGTAGTTTTTATTAGAAATAACGTCATTCTGCGCATGCGCAATCGGGAATTAGGTATTTTCTGCACTGCGCAGGTGGGGTTTGGGGCAAAGGTGGACCATCCGTATTCCAAATTGGCCGTGTGGAGTGTCATGTTGAAGTTCTAGTGAAATCACGTTGATCTGCGCATGGGCAGACGGAATATATTAGAAAAAAGTGTTTGAATGGGAGATTTGCGAGTGCTTCTGGGTAGTTTTTTTTGTGGAACAAAGCTATCAACTTCTCCCTTTTGGTCCCAAATAGTTTTCCGTACATTATTGCGATTATCAATCCACTATTTTCCTCACACTGTTCGTCCAATAATGGGCTTTCCAGAAATAATCCTCCAAAAATAATCCAGACTATGAGGAAGAGGTCAAAACTGAGAAAATATTCCCTGCCAATTTTTAAGTTTTGAGAATTTGAATATTGAACAATGATATTTGGATTCTATCAACCCGTAGTTTTGCACTTGTAGAATAACCAATGGATGATATTTGAACCACCAGTAATAATTCGACTGATTATTTTTAAAGCTATTTTAATGATTTGTTCTCATGCTGAAAATAACAATATGTAAAATTCCACTGAAAAGTCAAGTTTGTACTGCCTGTATGGGCAGAGATCATACACCAGCTATTGCACTGGCAATATAAAGAAAACCATTTGTGGATGCCTCAAATAAAAATGCAGGTTTGCAGGTAGTTTTTGTCCAAGTAGTTGCGATTTTAATTTTATTTTTCTTTCCGAAGTATACATGTATGTCCACTCATGATAATTAAAGTAGCTGAGACAATTTTACTTCATTTATGTTAACCAATGGTATAATTTGCCAATTAAATGGGCTTAGTAGTGTAGGTGTATGGTTTACAAGGAGACAATAATACCTTGTCAATAGTCTTATCATCAGGAGGTACTGAGGTTATATAAACATCTATTAAGCATAACAAATGTAACAGTTCTCATTAGAGAGGTGTGCGCAAGCTTCAGATACCGGAATTGTCGCAGTTAACCTTCTCGTATGGCTATAGGACCTTGTACTGAATAGAAAAATCACATTTGTCTCTATTTATGTTTTTAGCGGTTGATATCATCAAAAAGTATGATAAATAAGCTTTCTTGGAGTATATTAATACTGTAAATCAAATTATATTTTCTTGCTCCTTTTGTGTCAATATTTATCACCTCTATTACATATTAAGACATGGAACCGATTGAAAAATCGCACTTTTTCCAGCTTCAACCCCAAATAAAAAGAACTTTGCTTTATTTTTGTAATCTAGCCGTTGATATTTTATAAAGTTTACTTGCTATGGAATAGAGATTTTTAACAATTAACGGTCGCCCCAGCAGCTAAATTGCTCCCTCTTAACTTCGAAGACTATAAAATGTGCCGATTCGTCGACGAGAATGCATGCTTCTCCGGAGCGATGTGGGGCACCTCCTCCCCAAGTGTTATGTAATAATAAAACAGCTTAATCGCCGGTGAATTTTAATCCGTACCGTACAACACATTGTATATACCGTTTGAGGCGCTTTACCAGAAAATCCCATCCGAGATTTTCAGTTTCATTAAATTCAATATACAGAAGACGTACTATAACGGTCTGCACTTTCTAGTTCTCGTGCCCTCTCGGTGTCTTTTATTCTATACGCATTCTATCAGTTCCCCGCAACAAGAGTCCCGTCAATTAGACATGTTGAACGACGTGCCCTAAAAGAAGAAAAAAATAGCATGATAGATACTATAGTATGATTAGTATGCACGAATCAGAAAACAGATGAATGACCTTGGTAGTTATCGCCATATAATATGTAATACCCACCGCAGTGTAAATGGTTAGAACCATACAGTTTCATCGATACATGATAAATACCAATTAGCTCGTGAAGTAATTGGGTCATCTCATTAGGTCTCGATATCTTGAGTCATACTCCAGCAAATAAATGCTTTTTGTCAAATATGAAACACATATGAAGATACAATCAATCAATCAATCAATCAAGTTTATTTGTGCAACTTTGAAACATACAAAGTATGACAAAACGTATAGGGTCAAGCAGATACTGGAACGTACTTTCGTCTATTGGATACATTGCCTATCAAATAAGGTAATTTTCGGTGCGGTGTTACTGACAGCAACTGTATAGATTTATACATATTTTTTCTATTTGCTTTATTTTTGTACACTCAGTTAGCATAGCTCCATAATATAACAATATCTGAAAATATGCTTTAGGGTCCATTCAACATGTTCCGAGTTCTTATCGTTTCAATCGGTCTTTGTAATGGGTATTTAAAGAAACTGGCCTGAGATGGTTGCTAAATATTGGCTAATGCAACCAATGTTAGCTGAAAATTATGAGATACAAAAACGAAGTATTTCATCTGACATATTTCGTAGTATTAATGGTTGCTGACTATGTTATGAAGTTGAGATTTTATTATCTGTAAGTTATATAACAGTATTACAGGTAGCTAAAATGTCGAAATTATACCCGCACCGTAGCTCCAATTATCAGATCGTAATCTGCCATGTCCAACACAGGTTATTGTCAAAGCCATGATTAATCCCCTCCTCGTGATAGAGCCTATGGTATACAAATCGCATACGGTATCCCAGGTCTTCCAGTTTGAAACTGCTGGTCGATATAAGGTCGCTCAATATTATAATACTAACGGGTTTAAGTAAGTTACTTTGGTAAACATACAACCCACTGATATAAAACAACAAGATATACCGGAGAGTGGACTGCTTGTTGGACTTGTTTCGTACATACTCTAACCACATACATGAAACGCTGCGGGTGTGTACCGGTGTGGTACATGGTTTGACACAATGGTAATCGACAGCAGCCTACACGTGCCAAACTCATTCTGTGTTCATGAGATGTTTTCAAAATATGTACCGTACCGATTCGAATAAAAGTAATTTGTTGCGAAACTTGTAGCGGTTAACACCGATGTTGACATTTGACGCTATCCCAACCTCCGGTGAAACCAGGGACTTTATAAAGAGATCATATAAAGTCCCTTGTGAAATATATCTTGTGCAGTATTAATAATTTATATATGCCTCATTAACAGCCATCTGTGCGAACACATTTAATCAGATACCGTCAGAGCTTTTACCGGCCCCATTTTTGCCCCGGTACACGAACAGGTGCGTTAAATACCCGTTTCAGGAGTTATGTCGCAACTGGATAAGGATAACCATGATAACCGATGTAGATGTCGATCTGCAAAGATGAAATACGTTTTGTTCAGGGGCTCGACGTTCGTTCCTGTCTCGGCGTTTTGAATTGTACTTTCCCGTATGCTAAAGTCAGATGTGATTCTGCATAGATACTTAAACGAACACCTGCGTATGACGGGGTACGGACATTCACCCCCCCTCCCGACATATCCCCCACCCTGGAATTTTCTCTCCCTGAACATATCCCCCCTGCCCCCACCCTGGAATTTTCCTTGCCTGAACATATCCCCCCTGACATATTCCCCCTCCTCAGTTTTTTTCCAGGCCATTACATCTATTGACTGAAATTGTAGTTTAAGAGCTGCTTCTCATACCGATTTCGCAGCTCATCAACTCAATGTTTTATTTAAATTTCACGGCACATTCCTTAGTTCATTTAAGATCTTTTGCAGCGCTAAATATTTTTTGGGTAATAAATAATTAAATAATAAATAACAATGAGAGAGTAGAGAGAGTAGAGAGAGACATAAATAGAAGTAAAGAAGGATCGCTAATCACCGGCATTACATCTATAATATGGAAAGTGACTTTTTTTCCTTTTTCTATACATTATATATTTCTTACAATAATAATTTTCTTTGGGTAATAATGGTTTCAATGCATGACTCAACGTATGACTCCCTACGTTGTACAGACCGTATCCATGTGCTACGTACCTTCGGTGGCTAATTTACCAGGCACGAATCTTATGATCTACATCAGCAGATAGCGACGAATAGCATGTACAATTTAATCACACTTTTTAATTTTATTTTTATTCCAACATTCATTACATATACATAATATAAATCATAATACAGAGTAAATATGCCGCACGCCTTAAAATCTGCTTAAAGGAATAGAAAACATAGGGTCAACGTATATTTCATGCGAAAGAGTAATGTCCCCAGTGTCCAAAAAGCACAAGGGTGATTTTTGTGATTTTATACGAGTGAAATAAAAAAAACACAATGCTTGGCGTTTGGGTGTTTCAACAGGGCTGACAGTAACAGTATAGGCCGAACAGTATTCCGATTGACGTCTCATTTCATCGATTTCAAGCCCGACTGGCTGAAGCATAGTATAGTATAAAACTATAACCGAGTAATTACAAGCGTCTGGTCCGTCATTCATAATTCAGCCTTCGTCCATTAGAGAATATCCTCGTCCATAATCCAAAGACCTATTCCATATTCCATATAACAGTATTAGCACCAAATTCAAAAAGACAATCATGTATACATAAACATAGGCTTGTTTCCTGCAGGAGAGAAGCGGTCAACAGTTTTTAAGCCGCACCTACAGTCAGTCTGGTGAAGCTGACTTTGCGTATCAGCATATCTCAAGTCATCGTCAAGATTAAGGATAGAGCGATCTTTTTCCCTCCACACAAAAGAGCGGAGGAGCCAGTCGACGTCACAACGTTTGACCGACTTAGGCAAGATGGCGGCACTCATGAACTACCGTAATGCGATAATTAGTTGCGGATTTATCGGGTTGAAAAGAAATCGCAAAACATAATTGTTATGCTTTTTTGACACTGGGGATATTACTCTTCCGCATGGAATATAGTTTGACCATATGTTTTCTATTCCTTTAAGGTGCCACTGTATTTTGAACGATAAACGGTCCATGAAGGCCGGCCTGGTATATACCGGAAAATGGTATCACATCCAAAGCCATTAAAAGTGCATACAGTAATTCGAATTAACCCGAGATTAACCAAGCAGCGCCCACGAGACCGATTTAATCTTTTCTTCGATATCAATCAAATGATCAAAACTGGATATACACTAATACTTAAATTCCAACAATAAAGTTAATGATCTCAATCCTGGACTTAATTATAATTGAAGGTAATCCGTGAACAATATATTTTACCAGATAGCAGCGACATATGGATCTGATCTCTTCCCGAGGCCTACAGCCTGTTGCAGTTCAATTTATAACTGGTTTAATTTTGGGGAATATGCAATATGCATCACATTATCACAGAAAGGACTATTATATTACACTGATTATAGTTCTGGCAGCTTGAGGTTAAAACTACAAATGTGGTCCAGTTTTCATTTATCAAAAATATATCCTTTGTTGTAAGCATGGGAAAGAGTGCAACAGTGTGAACCGCAAATTCAAGCCTGCCGCTGCTATCGGGGCACATTTATTTAGGACTGACTTCATTTATCTCGGGAATTAGAATTTTCGATATCGGAAATTGAAGGTCATGAATTTTCGATATCGGAAATTTTAATTCCGATATCGGAAATTCAATTTGCGATATCGGAAATTGAATTTCCGATATCGGAAATTCGGGGACAATTGCCGATATCGAAAATTCAATTCTCGTTATCGGAAATTGCTACTCTAGGGTTCACACCACACTTGCCACGGTTTCGTACAAAGTGCTCCCTCCCTAATTTTATAATAAGGAAGGTCGCCCGATTTTGACAGCAAGGTAATTATTCTTACCTTTCTACTAACTAATATCTATAGTACCACCCTGCTGGACGCTAACCATTTCTCCAAACGAGGATATAACAATTGCTTGTCGATCGCACCCACTCGCCACTACAGAGTTAATCGTGTCCGGAATTGAATATCTGGCGGACCAAAATGATTCCTTTATGGCGATAAAATTTTACAAAAAACGATTAGGTCGACCCCCTGTTTTGTTCGCCATTTTAAATTGTCCTTGGGACGGGAAACACTTGAACATACATAAAAAGAAAACCATTTCATACGTTTTCGCTGGATTGCAGGTAGAATTTGACACATTTTCGTATATTTTATCGAGTTTTTCAGAAAAGTTGAAGAAGGGTTAAGGAGGATTGCACGTCTTTCCTTTTCAATTTCAATATCTCACAAGTCTCCTGAAATAACACGAGTGTGCCCATTTAGAAAATATATACTTTTACAAGGTTTTTGTTAAAGATGTTACATCTATTTATGGCCGAAGATCCGAACCCATGCCTGTTTTTAGCCGCACATCATTTAGGTGTGGAATGCACCCCTAGGTTTTGTAAAGCTTCCAGTGCTTTCATTTCCGATATCGGAAATTCGGTGACAATTTCCGATATGGGAACTTCTATTTCCGATATCGGAAATTGAATTCCCGATTTCCTATATCGAAAATTGTCACTGAATTTCCGACATCGGAAATTCTAATTCCCGATATCGGAAATTCGGAATAAAAAGCGATTTGGCTTGCCATAAACTTTGCCCCGGAAAATAATTTGAATAATATGTATCGACATATGATAATGATAATAAGATTAGATTAGATTAGATATCTAACCTCATCCGGATATAATGAATTCACAACGTCTCATGGATTCCATGGGCTAAAATAAGGAGAGGCAGCGTAACTTTTCTCGGTCCTTCCCCCTCCCGCACCCCCCCCCACCCCAACCCACATCATCACCCCAGACCAATACGCTAAATTATATCATTGGGGAGAAATGCCACTGTATGCATGTATGCGTTGAAAGGAACGTTCCTGTAATATCCCAATATTAATACCTTCCACTCCATATCAATTATGACATATACAGATTCCATTTCTGCCCGTATAACTGGGTGTGTGCATGTTCGCGATATTTATAGATACCAAATCTGTTTGAGAACAAACACTATGTATCAGCATATATTATGGTAAGTCTTAAGATGAAGTCTAATATAAAACATTCAGAATACCTTGAATATAAAGAAGCCCGTACTGTACTCCACATCAATTTTCTCTCGTATTCAAAGTTACTTGAACTGATTTCATCCTAGAACACCTCTACTCGGCAAAGCAGATCAGATCTACAACTTATCTGAACGTTTGGGCCCTTCGTGCTTATTTCCGCTCATATTTGGTGATTAACAGTAGATATGGATAGCTTAACCGCGGTATCGTCTGCGCGTCACCGATAATGCCGATAAGAGACACACCCGTCCTGCCGCACGGACATTTATCTCTAGAGCTGCCTCGGCCCTTAACATCAAAGGCCGACCGCTGAGATATAATCGGTGATTTATTTATTTGTCACCACTAACGGAAACACATTTGGGGCACCTAAACGCTGATTTTTACAAACGTTACCAGTATAATCAGTTTAAGGGGACGATAACACTGGTGACATTAAGGAAAATCAGCAGTATGAATTAGTGTCAAAACGGAACGCACAATACCGCTAGTGGTGACGTTTACAAGAGCAGTAAGAAAACGGGGCAAGTTACTGGTGATTTTTTGGCACTTTGTCACCACAGCTTGTTCACAGTGTTTATCGGTGTTGACCAACATTATTATTTGATGCTGAAATGGACTCAACACCTTTTCCAATGTTCCCATTTGTCAACACCATTTCTCAGCACCACTTTATGATATTGCTCAGTGAACCAAGTAATGTCGGAATAATATGCAAACGGTCAATTCAGATGAGTGTATTTCATAGTTGTTCCGAAAAATACATCTACTTCAGACATAATAGCAATTTTGCTCACTCGTTGTTTAAGTCGGTTTGTCATCCCAGAGGCAGGAGCGACCTAAATCGTGTTTTGGACACGAAAAACACACCAAAGTTGCTTTCCGAGAAGCATATTTCTATTCCAGAGTTTCAATTCAAAATACTATCTTATCTATTGAAAAAACTTTTTAAAAAAAATCGAAAAACTGCGATGATACCAAGCTGATCCAGTTCTGAGAATTGTCTGCTAGACTAATATCTTTAGATTATTGATGCGGAAATTTTTTTATGGACGGCGTAGGAATATTGAAGATTGGATCTGATGCTTGCTAATATAGCCCTGGCCTTTTCAAATGATTGTTCATGGGTATGTTAATATATTATTGTTGTCATTTAGCTAAAATCTTGCGAATGCTAATTTCACTCTCACTCTCTCTCTCTGTAATAAATGTGTTAACGTTGACCGATTTACCTAGTCTAGTCACATATACTGACCTTGCATACAGCCGGTCAAATAACCTGTGGCCATATCGGTTAAAACGAGTGTATCGTATGGCCAAGTCACTCTTGTCATAGGCAACGTCGATTCCATTTCCGTCAGAGAATTATGTGGTTGACCGATACCTGTATGCTCTGAAGAAAATGAAAATAGGCCAGGAAAAATTCCACAATTTATCACCTTTGTATGGGAATATAGCGCCCAGCAGCCCATTGATAGATTCTGTATCACCACCCGACCGGCACTTTCACCACTTGACCCGAACTTATCAAGGAAAATGCAACTTCTTCATTAATATTACCAGGTTTGATATACAATATATAATCACATATTATGAGATCCGTGTGTAAAAATACATCAATCATATACCCATATTCAAGAAATTTGACAGCAATTTCTTTGGAAGACGCGGTGAAAATTCAACCTTTGATAAGTGCTTGCGGCTAATAAATACACGAGGCTTTTTTCGGGCAACTTTGACATTAGCAGCAACGATCGGAGAGTCTCTCGCACAACAACAACAACTCTCTTTTTCTCTTGATATTTTCCCTCTTTCTAATATCCAATACCGTATATGTTTGTACACAGATGTAATAAAATAGTTTGCTGATAGAAAAAAAACGCTGTTATTATGCGGTTTAGGTCAAACTTCACGGATTTCGTTTCTTTTACACCAGTGAATGATTCGCCAGATTTATTAATGGCACATAGCTATATACTTCCACGACAACTTTTTTCAAACAGTGCGAAGAGAAAGGGGACTTGTCAGCCAAAAAGATCGTATAAGAGCTCGTTCGCTGCGCTCAATCGCTTTTATACGATCTTTTACCTGGCTCCCATCATAAATCCCTTCCAACAAGCACAGAGACCTGTAACATTTAGCGATATTCTTAACTAAGGTCTTTATTCTTAACACATGCGCTCGCTGACGGTCGCCTAACCTTTACACTCCAAAACTATCATATGTTCTCAAAATGAAATGAATGCCATATACATTTCACCGAATTGGGACGTCTTTCACCTTCTGATGACTGTAATTGTGACTATATTATACAGCAATGTCTTGAATTCGTCACAATATTTGTCGCTAAAAAGACCCTCTCTCAAGACTAGTGTTTCTGCAAGAGCATTACTGACCTGCCTTATGGTAGTTTTAAAAGATTTCTAGGTTACATATGCAAGTCAGCCGTGGAAATCTGAAAATCTTGTAAAGTTGAGCTCAGCGACACTCTTACTTTAGAATGACGCAGTAATATTGACTGCTGCTTGTTGGAACTGTACTTCGTTTTGAATAAATTCAATTACTGGATATTATCAATACAAGTTGATGTTTTTTCGAAGAACAGAATGGGACAAATGCGGTTCCAAATTACGGATGATTTACATTGAATCACAGCGTGTCATCGGTGTCGGACTTTTGTTTATTGCATATGACGTTAGACCATTTTTAATGGTTTTCTCACTGCAATTTGGTAGACGTTATGTTTACATTATGCACTTCCGTTGGTTCGGGGGAAGTCTTGAAATGTCCTGTAATATATCAGGACTATACTTCAACGGTTGCAAGAGTATAGCACCGGACTGGTACGAAGAGAGGATCGGAATACAAAAGTTGATGTAGTTGGCAACGTCGACACAGATTCAGTGGGCATTTTTATTGATGGAGTAAGTGGAACATTTGTCATTTATTAACGTTAACAGTAGTTGTTGGTACCAAATGATTATAAAGTAAATGCAAAATAATAACGAGAGTGGTGGAACGACGAACAGTGTTTTCCATTCCTCATTCAATCGAGTTGGCTTTGTCTATGGCTTTCTTCAAACAAGTTCGTCTTGTATCCGTAGAGGCTGGATGGGAAACCTTAGAATTATTGAACGAACTAACCTACTGCTAGACTAAACTTTTGACTATGATTTTAGATATTGGGTTTAAACCATGAGTACCTGCAGTGTGTCAATGGAAAAATATATGTACTACCTGAACTAATTTCTGATGTCCGCTTTTGAATGGACGAGAGTGTGATATTTGTTATCCGATTATATTTCAGGTGAGTGTACATTTAATGACTCACGATAAAACAAGTATGATAACTTATATTGACCATTTATTAATGAACTCTCTATCTCTCTTTTAACGTTAGAAGTTCGAGTATTGGTTTGAACTTTGGTAGTTATTTTGGAAAACAATCTGCGTGGTCCCAAACAACATGGCCATTAAAAGCTGTCAAGAGTTGTCAAATTGCATGATTGATATCATTGCAATCGTAGAAACTTAATTCCTTCATGCTTTTATTCTTTAGAGGCAAAGCCACTCACTTCATATCTTAGATGCTATGGAGTGTTTCTCAAATGGTCGAGCCATTGTTGAGCTGGGATAATTCAGTTTTTGAATTCATTTGATACATCTTCGGCGGTAGAAAAATATCATTGAATGCAGGGCCCTCGGTAGCCGAGTGGTCTAAGGCGCTTCGCTAATGACCGCTAGCCTCACACCGCTGAACTGGCACGGATTCGAGCTTAGCCTGTCCTTGTGTGAAAGTTTGTCAGTTACTTGCCGACGGGCGGTGGTTCTCTCTGGGTACTCCGGCTTCATCCACCAATCCACCTGACTGTCACCATATGAGTGAAACAACCCTGAGTGTCACATTATGCCAAATCCCTCTCCGTTGAATACGAAATGCCTCGCCTTATAGTTTGTGTTCTGTCTCACTTTTCAGCATGTCTCCAAGGATTTATGACCATTGGACATTTAAGGTCATGTTACAAGTTCGCCACGTCCATCTCTGATTGGTTTGAGACCGGAAAACTTTGTGCCCAGGAGGGATCCACTCGCATAGAGATCGACTTCGAGGAGGAAGATGAATATATTCGGATGTGGGCCTACATGAAAGGTAACAAAATACACCTTCATGCTTCATGCTCATTTGGGAGGTTGCCGAGAGGGGAGAAGTAATTTACGATTACCCACGTGGAAAGCAGAACAGTGATTCTCAGTCGCCCTTTAGCCTTCAAATTGACCTATGCTGAAACTCACAGAGTTCGACGGCACCCGGGCATTCTTACAACTATACCCTATATTCGACCAAAAATTTGGTGGGTAATAGGAGTCTTATTGCTTATCCTTCACACGATTGAATCATGAACATTTATTAAGAAGTGTACAAGTACCGATGTTTTCTCCATGCCATGAGAAACCCATTGCCAAATATATTTTAATCAATTGTATGAATTTTGGGTTTGTAAGAGCCTTTAAAGAGAGAGAGAGAGAGAGAGAGAGAGAGATAGAGAGATATGATATTTAACATCACGTATTTATCGAGCATCTAGTTTAGAAGACCCTCCGGTGTGGCATTAAGCCAATCCTCCCTCGTTGAAGATTTTATTCTAAAGTATTTCAGAGAAATTGGTTCGTTGATTAAATTTTAATGTAACTAACAATTAGCTATACGTTGCGTTTCCTCTGTGATTTTTAGATTGCTGGTGAATTGTTGACGCACTTCAGAAAATTGCTCGTCGCTATATACCTGAAACGTTACTGAATACGACGTTAATTTTAATTCTCTCGTTTTACCCTCCACATGAAGAGATGAGGCTGGCAAATATCAAACACAGTTGTGCCGGGTCATTAATACGATGCCAGAGCGAGCAGGATGTCGGTTTCAAAATTCTACTTAAATCTGGGATCAATTCTCGTGTTTCATGAGTGGTCGTGTGGGGAAGTGTGGAGATACTTTCACGCTCTTTAGCAGCCAGTCGTTATTCAAAAGTGAACTCGCTTGAACGTGTTTCCGCTCTACATTCGTTTCGGGATACTTTGTTTGTGAATTGATAAGTTTTACGGAAATATTCCATTTTAGGTCGGAAATAAAGCGTTTTTCTTTTACGCTAGCAACTGCAGGGCGCCATTATTATATACGTTCGGGTTGTGGGAGAATTACGTTGAGAGGGAACGACGCCCGAGTTGAGTGAAAGTGGCGAGTACCATGTGACGCTACCAATGACGTAGCCTGTTTATGACGCATGGAACAAGAACGTCACACGTGCCCGATAACCATTCCTCGCAAAGTAAACACATCTCAAATTCACTCGACACGATCTCGGACAAATTATGTAGGACATTAGTGCCTCGTCCCGTACTGCTAGGAATCCATATTGGCATCCATGTTGAAAGAATAATATCACGCGGAAACTCCGAACAGCGCATGTCAGCTGTATGACTTCCCTTACCATGGACACTGATGGAGATTAGCTCAAGAGGGAAAACCGAGAGAAACACCTCAAATTAGAAGAGATTCTTCCCGGGTAGATGCAGGGAATGTCCATTTCATTTGGATGTATATTTTATCTCCGGATAAGAGAGAAATACAACGAGGACTATTTGTGGGGAAACACATCCTACAGCATGTGATCTGCCTCACGCGCGACGGATCACGGTTTACAGCTGAGAGCTGTAAAATCCTTACACCATTAATACGCGAGGTATTATGACTTCACGGAATAAGCTGAGCAGTCGGGAATGATCTCAAATTATCACATGAGGTGGATTATTTCCATATATATATTGCAAGTTCATGAAGTATGACGACGTCGGAACTGCTCTTTTACTGTAAATTTTAATATTGTATTATCTAATACTTCCTCTATCATTATAAACATATCTGGGTTTCGGGGTTATCCTCGCCGTCTTGACGGCCACATATAATTGTAAATTACAACACATATAAGGGAAGTGGGAAGAGGTGCCGACATACTGACAGAGCCACATGACTTCACAGTATAGTCTTCCGGTTAAGTCCGAGAAATCAGAAGAAAAATCAACAGAACGACTCTTATTCGGGGATACATTCGCGGTGTTATCTCTAAGAATATGTCATGTATGAAAATTGTATTCCACTGTTCCGGTAATGAACGTTTGCCTATGTGTGTTCTCGATAACATTTGAATCGGTCGTGGATATGGGAGAAGTAGTTTGGGAGACGTTGGACCTTCTCTCTCGTCGACTTTACGACAAAAGGCGTTTTGTCACATGTGTCTATTCCGCTTAACCCGGGGCGAGGGACCGTGTGAACCTATGTATTTCAAGATCCCCATAGCGTTCAAACGAACAGTCACAATCAAAGCGTGATCGAGAGACATCATATTCTAGATGCGCTCTACGACTTTACAAATAAAATCATATGGATTAAGAAAACTGATCAGCGATACGGATTTGATAGTTTTGGAACATCATGATGTCTTGCTGTCTCAAAATCTGTTCACCACTTCTCTCTTATTAGCCTAGTTTTATGTATACTTCGACTTATTCTTTTAATATGGTTCTAATGCTATTATATGAATTAGGTCTTTGGATTATGGACGCGGAAACTCTTTAACGAACGACGGCTGAATATTGAATGAAGGAGTAGACGCTTGTATTTATTATATTCGTAGATCTGCTAGGGAGTTTCCATACGGCTGGGAATGACATAGCTACGGAAGGTGTGTACAAATGGTATCCGTCCAGTAGAATGATGGAGGTGGCCAAATGGGCTCCCACAGAACCCACAAAAGGGAAAACAGACAACTGCGTGATACTACATTACACGACTACTTACGAAAGAGTTTACTGGTATGATGTCGACTGCGACAGTGACTATGGGATAATTTGTAAAATTCTCGTGTAATGGAATTCTCTTGCTAACAATGCTTTGCTCAAGTTTTGTACACCGGATTTGTGAGAACCACAGACATCCGCCATGTTAAGAGAACTGTGCTTTGTTTTGAATAAATTCAATTTCTGAGTATGATCAATATATGTTGGTGTTTTTCGAAGAAGGTATTAGGACAAATGCCATTCCAGATTATCGGTCATTAATATTGAATCACAGTCATCAGTCATCGGTGTCCGACTGTCTTTACTGCGTGTGAAATCCGACCGTTTTAGTGGTTTCTTTTCTGCATATTCTCTATACGTTAGGCATACATAATCCACTACATCTGGTTCGGGAGAAGTCCTGAAATGTCAAGTGTTCAACACCATTAAAATCTACGAGTCCGATTAACATATCCGGTCTATACATCAACGATTACACGTGTATACCATTAGCAACAGACTAGTGCGAAGAGATGATCTGAATACAGAAGTTAATGTACTTGGCGAAGTCGACACAAATATACACCGTGCGTTTTATTGACGAGATATCGGTAAGTAGAACATTTGTCATTTATTAATTTTAACAGTAGTTGTTGGTACCAACTGATCTTAAATCAAACTCAACATAATAAGAAGGGTGGTGGAAAGGACGAACAGCTTTTTTTCGCTTTAATTTCTCATTCAGTCATGCTGCTTTGATTTATGAGTTTCTTCAGATAAGTTCGACCTGTATGGTCGTAAGGGTGGATAAGAGAAACTTAGAATTATTGAACGAACTAACTTAGCATAATAGGAATTATCTAGGTTTGAGGAAGGGTTGATCGGGTTTCGTGACCTGCCTGTGAAATTTCAACCCCGAGCCGCGCGGCGGCGAAGGGTTGAAATTTCTCAGGCAGGTCACAAAACCTGATCAACCCTGACTCAAACCTAGATAACGATTTTGTCAACAAATGATGGATTCTTTCTCATATCACTCGTATATTCTCGAATTGAAAGACAATCATCATTGGAAAAAGCTGAAAAAGCCCACCTGTAGTCGAGATAAAAGTGCGACAAACCTTCTTTCAGCTGAATTTGTTGACATTTTTGCGATCTGTAGCAGATGAATTTCCGTAGCCTCGTTTTGATCGGTAGTCAGGGGTAACAGGTTACAAACTATTTCAAACCTGTGTGTGAATTATTTCAAACCCGTTTGTCGTGATATGGCTATTTCAAGCCGTGTAATCAACCAATGAGCGTATGAATTGATACGGGGTTCGGTGACAAAGTCCCATATTCTTTGGAGCAATCGTCTTGACCAAAACGTTTAAATGACGATGATAAACACGGGAACTGTAAATCCGGTTTTCCCGTCATAAGTCCTAACTCCCCGGTAGCAAATGATCCCCAAGAGGCTGAGGAAAAATCAACGAGTAAGAATTTGGAGAATCTGGTCAAACAAAATGTTCCTCCTGTTGTAATTCACCTGTCTTATTGTCCGTCTAAGTTCATAAATAGTATCCGTGTTCAAGAAAACTGATATCCGATATATTAACGTCAGAAGCCATAAAGCTTTCTTCAGCTTTGCTACACACAAGGGCGAACATTCATGGAATGTTTCTTTGTTGATAGAGCTGCTTGAATTTCTCATAAAAAATATCTATGTGAAATTTGGCAACACAATGTATCAGCATATAGGTAGTCCAATGGGTACTAATTGTGCATCCCTCTTGGCGGGCATATCTGTTCTCTTATAAATACGACTTTTTTGATCAATTCAAAGCCCGTTCCTTCTTATTTTCCATACGCTATATAGACGATCTTATCGATGTGGATAAACGTTATTTAAATGACACGCCATGCAGCCACTTTCAGACCTATTACAAGCGTCTAGTCCGTCATTCATAATCCAGCCGTCGTCCATTAGAGAATATCCGCGTCCATAATCCAAAGACCTATTCCATTTTCCATATAACAGTATTAGCACCAAATTCAAAAAGACAATCATAGTATACATAAACATAGGCTTGTTTCCTGCAAGAGAGAAGCGGTCAACAGTTTTCAATGATGCCGGCAAGAAATCATGATGTTCCAAAAATATCAAATCCGTATCGCTGATCAGTATTCTTAATCCGTAATATTCGTTTTAGAGTCGTTATCCAAAAAAGATGTATCTCAGTCACGCTTTGATTGTGACTGTTCATATGAGCACCATGAGGATATTGAAGTACATGTGTTCATACGGCCCCTAGCCCCGGGTTAAGCGGAATTAGACACAAGTTACGAAACGTAGCGCCATAGATCTTGCACGCTACGTTCGTACTTTGCTATCAGCATGCGATATGTATCGCCAAATTTGAGAAACTTTGAGTGGAGGCGCTTGGTGGAATAGCCCTGTTTTATAAGTTTCTGCAACAATGTTTTGTGACGTTGATTAAAATCATCACATTTAACACAGGATCTAGCAAATGCTACTAAGCGAGATATGTATACGCCATATGCAGGTCCCACTGGAATATTACTATCCAGATAGGGATAGTTTACGATGTCGAAATTGTAATCATCTCTTTTGTCATAAAGTCGACGAGAGAGAATGCCCGCTTCATTTTTGTAGAGATAGAGATCTAAATAAGATGTGCCTGTAGGGCTATCTGTAGTTTCCTTCAAATCTAGTGAAGGTGGATATATATCCTTCACTGCTTCATTTATATAGCGATTATCCACAGCGAGAAGATCGTCTATATAGCGTTTGGTGAATGAGAAGGAACGGGCTTTGAATGGATCGGTTTTTGAAAGCGCCTGCATATAGTCATATTCATAAGAGAACAGATACAAGTCAGCCAACAGGGGTGCACAATTAGTACCCATTGGAATACCTATATGCTGCTGATATATTGTGTTGCCAAATTTCACATAGATATTTTTAATGAGAAATTCAAGCAACTCTATAAACAAAGAAACATCCCATGAATGATATCTCTTGTATGTAGTCGAGCTAAAGAATGCTTTATGGCTTCAGACATTAATATATCTACGATCAGTTTTCTTGAACACAGATACTATTAATGAACTTATACGGTCAATAAGGTCCTGATGAGGGATTGTAGTATAGAGAGTCGAGAAATCCCATGTGGATACATGTCTGTACGGTATGGGGCCTTTAGCATCAAGTTCTTCCGTAAGACATTTTGAGTTTTTCAATATCCACATACATTCAACGCCAGCGTTCTTAGAAATAGTGGCGCAATACCTTTCCCAAAATGCTTTTACCTCCTGAAGGGCCCTCGTCAATAGGGTTGAAAGAAGCTTGGTGGTGCAGCTTCTAGAACCAGCTATGAATCTAGCTTTGTATGGTGATTTATGCATTTTGGGAGTCCAGTATATCTTTGGTATGTCGTTATGATTGGTTGGAAGACAAATACCTCTTTCCCTGAGAAACTTTTTGTGATTGTTAAATAAATCTTCCAGTTGCAGTTTGGGAGTAAGTAGACGTATTTGATGAAGATATGTCTACACTCAATTCTTTAACCAGCACCTGGTAATAGTAATATTTACATATGAATATTATATTATTCGGAGCTTTGTCTGCTGGTACTATGACGAATTTACTCTGGAGATTTGCTAGAACTTCTTGCGAATTGAGGTTTCTCAGTACTTGTTTTGCTTGGGGAAGAGTATTTCTGTCAATATGGCGGATTGTTTCAAGGACCTTGTTCTTGGTGAGGTCCAGCCAATCAGCGAGTACTGTAGGTTCAACTTTTTCTCGCTTAGACCAATCAATAACGTACTGTTCTAATGCAGAGAGGACTATCTTCTGGTCGGCCTTCAGATTTATTCTTCTCGGCTCTCTATATTTAGGTCCTTTCATCAGGAGTAATTTCAGATCCTTATCACTCACCACATCAAGGTCACCAGTCACAATATGAAGCGGGTCTTCTCTCTCGTCGAATTTACGAAAAAAAAAGAGATGATTCCGATTACGACATCGTAAACTATCTCTTTCTGGACAGCAATATTCCAGGGGGACCAGCATATGGCGTACATGTATATGTATATATATATATCACGCCTAGTAGCATGTACTCCGTTAAATGGAGCGATTTTAATCAACGTTAAAGTATCATTGCAGGCTATACTACCTAGCGCCTGTAATCTAAGTTTCTCAAATTTGGCATATCGCATGCTGATTGCAAAATACAAGCGTAGCGTGCAAGACCTATTGCGCAATGTTTCGTAACTTTTGTCTAATTCCGTTTAACTCGGGGCTAGGGACCGTATGAACCCATGTAATTCAAGATCCTCACGGGGTTCAATTGAACATGCACGATCAAATCGTGACAGATACATCATTCTCTAGAGGACGTCTTTGCAACGAATAGGAATATTGATCAGCGATACAGATTTGATATTTTTTGGAGCATCGTGATGTCTTGCCGGCATCATTGAAAACTGTTCTCTCTGGTAGGAAACTAGCTTATATTTACATATTCTATGATTGTTTTGTTGCTTTTTTTTTAATTTAGTGATAATGTTGGAATATGGAATAGGTCTTTGGATTATGGACGCGGAGACTAACGAATGACGGACCAGTTTGTTTAATTGCATTGTCTGACTCTCTTGGAAATTAACGCAACATATACCGATGGTGGAAGAAATGCCGTGATACTGACAAGACGTCATGTGAAATCACAGGGCAATATTCGGACTGCATATCTAAACACATAGCAAGAACCAAAATGACTCGATTGATGGTTTGTATATCAGCCACGCTGTTATTATAACTGTTCATATAGGCATCTCGAATGGCATCCCACACGGACCCTAGCACCGGCTTGATCAGTATTAGATACAAATATCCACGAGCAATGATGCAATAGTACTATCAAGTCACTTACGCACATGGTACTACGATTCTTCACAACAATGTTGATCTTATATTTCAGTTATGGTTAGAAATTGTTCTACGTTGTTCCATATTGTTCCACATTGTTCCACATTGTCCCACTTTTTCAGATCGGTCATGGCGGATATCAAGAGAAACTTCAGCTTGACTGCATCAATCGCCCTCGTTATTCTGCTATATTTTCCCGCCAATGGTGAAAACAATAGCCCTCTCACGCCCGTCAACCGAATCAACCATTTGGAAGCAGTTGTGGTTAACCTGACCAAGCTGGTAAGTCAATGCTACATTACTTCGCTGGGAATAGTCTATTCAGAGAATCACAGCTGGTAGAGGAGATTATACCGCCAAACAAAAAAGGACGTGTCAAACTGCCCAATGGCTGCCATATTAACGTTTTGACTATCATTCTAGATACTAGGTTTAAACCTTGAGTATCAGCATTGCTTCAATGTGAATACATGTATATCTGTCCCAGTATATCTACACTAATTTTTATGTCCGGTTTTGGATGCACAAGAGTGTGATATTTGTCATCTGATGATATTTCAGGTGAGTGAACATTTAAAGACTCACGAAAAAACAGGTATGATAACTTATAACAGTTATTTTAATTAAATCTCTATCATAAGTTGCAGTATTGCTTTTAACATTGGTAGTTAATTGGAAAAACAATATACGTTGTCCTAAATAACATAGCGACAGAAACCTTCAAGTGTTGTCAAAAAGCATCAATGATATCATTATATTCGTAGAAACTGATCCCCCGCATGCAGTTATTCTTTGATGTGGAAGAAGTCCGCAAGGCCATTGAATTCATATTTTAGATGTCATCGAGTGTTTCTCAAAAGCTTGAGACAGTTCCGTTCTGGTAAAACTGGTAAAATGCAGTTTTAGACCCCATTTAATGTATCTTCGCCGGTAGACAAATATCGATGAATACGAAATGTCTCGTATTATATTTTATTTTTCTGTCTCGCGTTTCAGCATGCCCCCAAGGATTCGTGACAATTGGACATCTAACGTCGTGTTACAAGTTCATCACGTCCAAGTCTGACTGGTTTGAGGCCGGTAAACTTTGTGCCCAGGAGGGAGCTACTCTCCTAGAGATCGACTCTGAGGAGGAAGATGAATATATACGAATGTACATGACCTCTATCAAAGGTAATAAAATATACTTGCATGCTCATGCTTATTTCTAGGATTTTGACAAGTTGCGGGGACAGGGGTGTAATTTACGATTGCACTCAGACTATCCACGTAGAAAGCAGAACATTCATTTCGGTCACCATTTAGTCTGCAAACTGACCTATGCTGAAAATCACACAGCTCGACGGCAGCCGGACATTCAGGAGAATCATTACAACTATGCCCTATGCTCGAACCAAGGATTTATGGGTAGTAGGAGACTTATTGCTTATGCTTCACGCGATTGATTCATGAACGTCTATCAAAATTTGAACAAGTCCAGATATTTAGTCCATACCATGAGAAACTCATCAAATATGTTTTAATTAACTTTATGGATTTTGCGTTTGTGAGTTTTTAGAGAGAGAGAGAGAGAGATGAGATTTAACCTCGCATTTTTATCGAGCAGCTAAGTTTACAAGACTCTTTCGGTCGTGTGACAGATGATTTTATTCGGAAGTATTTCAGAGGAATTGGTTTGTTGGGTAAATTTTGATTTAGCTGCCAGTTATATGTATGTATGCTCCGTCATTATGTGTTTGACATGTGTTAGTGTTTGTGCTGTCTGTCTGTCTGTCTGGATGGATGGATGTCTGGATGGATGTCTGTCCGTCCCCTTGCCTTGTCTGCAAGATATCTTGAGAACTACTGGATGGAATTTCACCAAACTTGGATGGAAGCTTCATTGGGATAGCCCCCTCATTTTATTAGGTTTTGGTGTATGTGCGTGCATTCATCCGTGTCCGGTGTCCGTCCGTCCGTCCATCTACTTGTACATGTATATACAGGCCTTGTCTGCAAGATATCTTGAGAACTACTGGACGGAATTTCACCCAACTTGGATGGAAGCTTCAGTGGGATAGCCCCCTCATTTGATTAGGTTTTGTTGTGTGTGCGTGCATTCATCCATGTCCGGTGTCCGTCCGTCCGTCCATCTACTTGTACATGTATATACAGGGCTTGTCTGCAAGATATCTGGAGAACTACTGGACGGAATTTCACCAAACTTGGATGAAAGCTTCATTGGGATAGCCCCCTCATTTGGTTAGGTTTTGGTGTATGTGGGTGCATTCATCCGTGTCCGGTGTCCGTCCATCCATCCATCTACTTGTACATGTATATACAGGCCTTGTCTGCAAGATATCTTGAGAACTACTTGACGGAATCTCACCCCACTTGGATGGAAGCTACAGTGGGATAACCCCCTCATTTGATTAGGTTTTGGTGTGTGTGCGTGCATTCATCCATGTCCGGTATCCGTCCGTCCGTCCATCTACTTGTACATGTATATACAGGGCTTGTCTGCAAGATATCTTGAGAACTACTGGACGGAATCTCACCCCACTTGGATGGAAGCTAAAGTGGGATAGCCCCCTCATTTGATTAGGTTTGGTGTGTGTGCGTGCATTCATCCACGTCCGGTGTCCGTCCGTCCGTCCATCTACTTGTACATGTATATACAGGGCTTGTCTGCAAGATATCTGGAGAACTACTGGACAGAATTTCACCAAACTTGGATGGAAGCTTCATTGGGATAGCCCCCTCATTTGACTAGGTTTTGGTGTGTGTGCATGCGATCGTCCGGTGTCCGTCCGTCCGTCCGTCCATCTGCTTGTACATATACAGGCTTTGTCTGCAAGATATCTTGAGAACTATTGGATGGGATTTCACCAAACTTGGATGGAAGCTTCATTGGGATAGCCCCCGCATTTGATCAGGTTTTAGTGTATGTGTGCATGCATTCATCCGTGTCCGGTGTCCGTCCATCCGTTCATCTACTTGTACATGTATTTAGAATGAAAATCGCTTCTTTGTAATTAATATTTTTAGATACGCAGCTTTGTTTAAGATACTTATTGCTACATTCATTTTATAGCACTTTCCCTTAAATTATGTGCCCATTCAAGGCAAGGTGGGAGGTTGGGGGAGACGTATGTTTTTGCTAAAAAAAAACAACCAGCATAGGCTTCATGCCGGAGCGGCAACTCAAGGGTCAAAGCGGAACCTCTAGTTTTAGATTGTTGATGAATTGTTGACGTACTTTGGTACGTTGCCAGTCGCTGTATACCTGAAAAATTGCTGAACGCGACGTTAAATTTAATTCTCTCTCTGTTAATCCTTCACATGAAGAGATGAAGCTGGCAAAAATTGTCTCGGATCATTTATATGATACCAGAGCGAGCAGGATGTTCAGCGCAGCATTTTCAAACTTCTACTTAAATCTTGAATCAATGCTCGCGTTTCTTAAGTGACCGTATGGAGAAGTGTGGAGAGTTTTTCTCGTCTGTAGAAACCAGTTGTGATTTAAAAGTGAACTCGCCTGATCGTGTTTCCGCTATATATTCGTTCCGTGGTATTTTCTTTGCGAATTGACATTGTTTTACGGAAATAATCCATATTATTTTGGAGATAAAGTATTTATATTTCGCGCTAACAACTGCAGGGCGCCATCATTAGATACGTCGTAGTTGTGGTAAAATTTCGTTGACAGAGAATGACGCCTCAGCTGAATAGATTTCAAGCTGTGGCGAGTACCACGTGACCCTACCAATGACGTAGCCTCTGTTACGGCGCATGGGACAAGAACGTCACACTCGTAAAAATATGGTAGTGCCCGATAGTCATTCTTCGCAAGAATGTATATATATTCCAAAAACCATGGGTCGCTAGACCGATGTTCGTTTTCATTTTTTAAATATACTTTTTTTTTTAATTTTTCATGATCCAATGATAGTTGGTTACACTAACAATATTGCTTCATGAGATTACAGAAAATATTACCATAATGGATTTGGCCATTAGAAATGTTCGGTCTATTTAATATATTCTTTTTTTTCTTCTGGACTCATTGGTCAGGGAAAGTAGTCATAACATAACTCAAAACAAATGTCCTCTTCTTTTGTCTCCTGGATTTTCGTTTTTCGACCCGAGAGAAGAGAAAAGCGGCATAACTTTCTCCTTTGTTTTGTTGCGCATTCTGTTTCCTTAATTTTTCTTTGCTTTATTTTCTTTTTTTCTCTCTTGTGCTTATCTCTTTCCTCAGATAATCAAACTCTTTACAGTTGACCTATTTTAGATATCATTTACTGTCAGGGTTACAAAAAAAGTAATACATGCAAAATACATGTAGATGCAAAATAAAAAAATAAATGATTAAATAGTGCGATTCTTTTATTGTGTGCACACATGATATAATGATACAATGTGTGTACATATACTATAGTAATAATGCTTGTCCAGTGAAAAGTTGTCCCTTTGAATTGTATATATGTGCAGGTACGTGTCTGTGTATATATTATATGTGTACAGTATCTTATATAATGTGTGTATGTATGCGTGTATATATATATGTAGGTTTATGGAGATGGTTCATTTTAAAACATTGTTCACCAGCCAGGCAAAACTTTACTTGTCCAGCTCCTCTTGTTTCTTGTTGCGTTTAGTGTTCTGTTTTATTATATCGTGTTATTGCTCAATCCTTATTCATTGCTGTTGATTAGCCATTTTTTGCTCTATAGTTCCTTTACGGCTTCCGCAAATAATTATTCATATTTCTTCTATGGACAAACCCATTAAGCCCTTGTCATGTGGGTAATGTATGGGTGATATGTAACAAATCATGACATCAGAATGAATAAATTCCCAGTGGTTATTCCAGGGCTTACTGGAAAGCAAATATATTACCATTTATATGGATACTGCTTCACAAACATGTAGTTTCCGGGAATACATATATAATTTCAATATAAAAAAGTTCAAAAAGACCAAATATTTCTTAGATAAATCAAAATATGATTCCACCAAAATAAATCCATACAAAGTTTTGGTTAGGGGCCTTTTGGTGGGTACGTAGGGTTACCGCAAACAAACAACATTTTACAAGTTTGGCCTGATGAGACTCCTCTTTTAAGTAGATGTTAGTATTGTAGTATCTAAGTCTTCCTCTCTCATTTTAAGCATATCCTTGTCTGGGTGTTATCCTCGCCGTCTTTACGGCCACATATAAGTGTAAATTCCGAGAAATCAATAGAAAAATCAACAGAACTACTCTTATGCATGAATACATGCGCGGTGTTCTCTATAAGGATATGTGTCCCGTATAAAAATTTCATTTCACAGTTCCGGTACTTGAGAATTGCCGATGTGTGTTCTCCATAACATTTGAATCGGTCGTTGATATGGGAGACGTTCTTTGGGAGACGTTGGGCCTCCTCTCTAATCCACTTTACGACAGAAGACATGTTTTGTAACTTGTGTCCAATTCTGTTTAACCCGGGGCCAGGGGCCGTCTGAACCTATGTATTTCAAGATCCTCATAGCGTTCATATGAACAGACACAATCAAAGCGTGACTGAGATACATCATACTCCAGATAACGACTTTACAAATAAAATCCTATGGATTAAGAATACTGATCGGCGATACGAATTTGATGGTTTTGGAACATCATGATGTCTTACTGGCATCATCAAAATCTGTTGACCGCTTCTCTTTTATTAGCCGACTTTCACGTATACTTTGACTTACAATATACTTATAATACTGTTATACGAATTAGGTCTTTGGATTATGGACGCGGAAATTCTTTAAAGAACGACGGCTAAATATTGAATGACGGACTAGACGCTTGTATTTATTATATTTGTAGATCTGCGAGGGGGTTTCTACACGGCTGGGAATGACATAGCTACGGAGGGAGTGTACAAATGGTATCCGTCTGGTAGAATGATGGGGGTGGCCAAATGGGCTCCCGGAGAACCCACAAAAGGGAAAACAGACAACTGCGTGATACTACATTACAAGACTACTTACGAAAGAGTTTACTGGTATGATATCGACTGCGACATTAACTATGGGAGAATTTGTAAAATTCTCGTGTAATGTAATTCTCTTGTTAAAAATGTTCTGCTCAAGTTGTTATACCCGAGTTGTAAGACCCTGCGAACCTGCGAACCTGCGACAGCCGCCATGTTTATAGATTCCAAAGAATCCAAAAGGGGATTTTTTTCCGCAAACTATACATTCATTAAATTAGTGAGGTGGCTTAGCGGAAAGATCGTGACACGCTGGACCAAAGCACCAAACTTGGCACATCCATCACTTGAGGCATACAGAACAATATCAGAAGGGGTGCCCATTATTTTGGAGTGAGTGACTTGTCAATGAAAAAATAAATATCTTTCCAATAGCTCCAATAGTTTCGTTATCCTTGAGGCTAGGAAGCTGAAACTTGCCACAGTTATCTTTGATTCCAGTGCTACTAGAAAATGTAACAATATTTATGATGGCCTCTATGATGATGTCACAGTGACGTCATATTATAAAAGTAGGCCATTTTATTGATGATTTTTCGGATCGATTTTTCAAACTTTTTACAATTCTCTTCGCCTAAATTGCCTTGTAAATTAGTAAATAATCATCTGATGTGATATAAAATAGTATTGGGCACTTTTACGAAGAAAAATTCAACAATTTTGAAGAAAATACTCCAAAAACAAAATTTTCAAGCTACGCCACCGTGTCGTCAAATCTGAATTTACCCATGATGCTCTTTTCCGAGAATAAAATAGCCCTAATTTGATTTGTTATAAAGACACAAAGTGCTAGCCCTGAACAGTTGCGAGCACCAGAGAAAAGTTCATTGAGAAGAACCCCTGGGGGGGGGGGGGGCGAGGGTGGAACTGAATCCACCGATAACAATTGAATACAGGATCCTCCCTATTCAGTATCATTTTTCTAACGGTGTACATGCACAACCGGCATATAATTGGAGTAATGCACGGGTGCTGAACCATGCACATGTAAATGTAATGGTCTTGGCACCCAGTGGAATATATTATATGTAGTTTTAGATCCCTCCCTCAATCTGCCTCTGAACCTGAAATCTTCCTAAGCACTCCCAATCATGTCAATGGCGAAGGATAGAAGTACACGTCTTATTTTAATGTTAATGTTATGTTCCTGTCCCTCAATGAGAGTTAAATGCACTTTCCGATCCCTTTCCTGTGTCTATTCACTCTATCAGATCCCTTTAGTTTTCCTGAAAATGTTTGGGAGCCTATTGACCAAAAAAGATTGCGGGACCCTATTTTCACAAAGTCCCATGAACATTCGACCAAACTGCGGCCATTCAATGGCAATATATAGACCAGTGCTATAACATGTAAATTGTATGTTGCATGTTTCCGGTCTCCATTGGGTGTTAAATGCCCTTTTGATTTCTTCTTGGTTTTAATGATGATCTTCTTTGGTGCTAATACTGTTATATGGAATATGGAATAGGTCTTTGGATTATGGACGCGGATATTCTCTGATGGACGACGGCTGAATTATGGATGACGGACTAGACGCTTGTAATTAGAGTCCCTTCTCTGACCATATAGCTCTTTTAGCTATCCCGACATAATTTCACGGCCTTCCAGAAAAAAAATTCTGGCCTCCAACAGACGTAAGATGCCCGTTTTGGGATTTTTCTTTTTAGGTTCACCCTCACACTCTTCAGCTGAAGTTTCATACTATCCCGTCCAAAACTGTGGTTACATACGGCGGCCACAAATGAACGCACAGAGACGCGTAGAACTAAACACGAGCCCCCGGCCCGTGTAACACTTGTTAATTCAGCTATTCACCTCTCAAAGTTGAGATTGAAATTGGAGCGATAAGCAAGCGGTGGGGGAAATTGACGACGTCTGGCGACTAACAAGCAACCATATCAGAAAACTCATCAGGAAAGCTTCCCTCGGCACCAAACATGCAGACCCGAGAATACGGTAGATTCTCGGACGTAGCCTAATTATTTCAGCCACGCTTTTATTGTAGCGCTTCATGTGAAGATTATGAAGTATCCACACGGCCTCTAGCACCGGCTTAAGCGGAATTAGATACGCTAGCTCGGGAGCTGTGATAACAGATCAGCTCAAACAAATAATTCATCGTTCATCTGTTAATAGATGAGCATCGAGGAAGTCTGATGGAGTAAACGCTTCAATATGGGGTAAACCTGGTAAATGCAAGAATACCCAGCAAAACTAACCTGGCCAGCCATGAGCATTTCCATCTTTTATTCCATTTTACGAGATGGAAAGCTGAATTGTCAACTTTTACATGGATAAGGAGCGATTGTTTCCTTTTACACAGGCGATTATGTGAACCTAACTGGTTTAGGTGGTTTCAGCCACCCCACTTCCTTATCAGAGAACTTTTCTCTGGTGCTTGAAAATGAAGAAATGTTGAGAACTGTAACTTAGCGCAGTTATAGCTTATGATATTGAAGTTATTTTGAGCCTGTAACGTAATACTCGGAGATGAGCATCATGAGTAAATTAAAAATAGACGACATTAGGGTGTAACTGGAAAGTTCTGTTTTCCTTCAAAATTAATGTGTTTTGTTTTCGTAAAAGTATTCAAAAGTATTTTTTTTTCTCAAATAAATGAAACCAGGTAGTTTCAGCGACAAAAATTGCGCAAATAAAAAAATGGAAAAATTGGCCCGAAAAATCGTCCACAAAATGGCTTATTTTTGGAAAATGATGTCATCATGGCCGCCATCCTGGATTTGGTGACATTTTCTGGTAGCGCTTGAACCAGTGATACAGTGTGGCGAGTTTCAACTTCCCAGCCTCAAGGATAATAAAAATAACGAAGCTGTTGGGAGGCTAACTATTGAATAACAATATTGCCCCTCAAATGCCCTTTTGGGGGCCAGGGGGCATCACAGATCCCAGCGCAACGGGCACCCCTTCCGATATTGTTCTATATGTCTCAGGTGATGGGTGTGCCAAGTTTGGTGATTTGGTCCAGCGTCTCACGATCTTCTCAAAATATGGCCCTAAGCCACCTCACCAAATGTGGTTTTCTGTGCTTGTAACTTGAAAGATTGCATTGAAAGAGTATATGAAATAGCTCACAAGATGAATTTCTTACTATGATGGCGGGAGAAATATAGCAATATGGTGCATGAAATTAGGGGAATTTTGCACTTTGAGGTAAAAGCATAAAGCCTGGCACATTTATAGTACTTGTTCAGCTGGTTAAATTCTACAAAGGACCAACTTGAAATCATTCCGATATGGCCGCCAAATAAAAGATGGCCGCCAATGCAGTACTGAACTTTAATTTGCTGCATCTCAGGGTTATAGCAATTAATTTGACACAGTTTTATACTACTTGACCTACTGATCAATATAAAATTATGATCCGCTCGAATTTCTTGAAAAATGACCTCCATATCCAAGATGGCCGCCAATGGCATATCGAATAATGTGTTGATACACCTGAATTTGCTAGATTTCAAACCTATAGCAAAACCTTGGCATGGTTATAATATTTCTCCTAAGGATCAATATAAGTGTACTTGTGGATATATTCAAGCATGGTCGCCAGTGTATTAACACAATTAACTAATATAATTGACGACACTTGACAGTAATAAGGGAGCTTCTCGAAGTTAGGGCATGAGTTCAATGAAGGAATGGCATATGTCGGTTATCCAAATGGGATACACTATGCCCATTGTAGTGTTCTGAATAGCATGGAGAGGAGTTCACATTGGAATGGCATATGCCATTCCCTGCCATTCCCTCTGTGCTATTGTATGGCAAGCCAGATGATATCCTTTCTTTGGTGAGTTCGAGAACGGATACCGGGGAGTTCCCCAAGAGTTCCAACTGGGCGCACCATGCCACACCGTTTGGAATGCCTTGTGCCAGTTCCTAGTATGTCCTAATTTCAAGAAGCTCCCTAATACCAAATACAGCATGTTTATACATATATTGCTCGACCTACTGACTATTGTGAAATGTGTAGGTTTAACCTTAAATATCTTACAAAACAACTGCCATATTGCCGCCGACGTACTATCGACAAACGCTTACAAAATTGCTAAAATCGAAAATTGAAGCATCAAGCATTTGGCCTAGTATTTTGCATGTCTTCTTGACTGTTGATTGGCTTCCGTTTCAAGACGGTTGTCTCGGTAATAGGGCAATCATTTTTACAAAATATGATGAGTCAAGCCTACGTCTGGAGGTTGATTTTAGCTGTTCAGCGTGTTTACGTTTCAACTCTACTGATGACGGATCGTAAATGCTAGGAGATATCGATATGAAGGATGAGCAACCCCGGCTACCATAATACATCTTTGAGTGACCAGATCGATGAAAAGTAGAGACTACGTTACATCCTGACAGGGTGGATCGTGCTAAAACTAAAGTGGTTGATTGGTTAATACACACCATTAACTGAGATCTCCTTCAATAAAACTTAAGAATCTACATTTGAATTATATGGATTTATATGAAGCCATTTTGTGTAGAATTACATGGACAAGCAAGTGTATTCGCTATCTCTAATTTTTCTGACGTACCTTTCTGATCGTTCGGGCCATGGTCTCGACACCAACAAAGTCTCCGAGACCGTTATGAGTGAAGATTGTTTTGATTTATTTTTTTACCAGGGATGTAGAATGGGTTCTACATGTATATTCATGGTCTTCATTTTAATAGCGTGAGTGGTTACGTAATACGCATCTTAGCTTCTCTAGTAAGGTGATAAATATGAGATATGTCTGAGATACATCACCCTGAAGGTGACATTCCTTTGGGAGATCCTTATCATAGAAGATATTTGAATATCGTTGACCACCTGATATATGATGGAAAGTTTCAACTCTCTAGCCCGATTAGTTAGAAAACTATCTATGGATTCGGAATGAACTCCTGATTTCTATATTACAGTGGCGGCCATCTAGGATGAAATATCTGTGCTTTTAATAGAAAAAAATGAGGGCTATCATCATGCAAAATTCCATGCTTTTACCTCAAAGTGCAGAATGTTGTCATCATGTAGCCGTAATATATCGCCCATTTCAAACAGTTATATACAACCAACCCTGTCTTAATATGTCATCCAATGAAAAATGAAACAGCCGCTCTCAGAGGATGATCTTTCAATATTTCGTACCAAGAGAGGAAGTAAATTTCGGGTTATCATATTTCAGATACATGTATTATACGAACAGAATGCTTACCGGTACCTGATACTATAACCTACAATGCTGTTTGTAATTCTAGTTTTGTTCACGAAATTACTCTGTATTATTTTGATGAAAATAGAATAAAGGCAGATGTGGGACAATATACAATACGTCTCCAAGTGCGTTTGATGATTAAACCACATTCAGGCAAATAATCACTGCACCATGCAGATACTTACAGAAGCTTGAATCTAGGGAAATGTTTTTATGATGTATATATCAGCTAATGGAGATAACTAGCATTGCTCCACTGCATTGAAGTTAAGCAACATAGATTTAAAATCCATTTGGAAGTCAATACAAGTAGATTGCAGTCCCATTAACCAGGTAGTGCTCGAATAAAAGTATAATCCATATGTGACGCGGATTCCCCATTGACACTCAAACTTTGGTGATTCCTTGATGACGGTGGTCGTAAGCGCAGTTTTGACTTGATTACATTGAAATTTTACATATTCGACCAAAGCTCTCATCACAACCTCCATCATACCAGTAATATCTTTCAAAAGTTCCGGCGTAGCTAAGTCGTACGCAGTTCTCCGTTTTCCCTTTGGATGGTTCTCCTGGAGCCCATTTGACCGAGTCGACGGTTTTGCCGGACTGGAACCACATGTAAACTCCTTCCGTACCGATGTCATTGCAAGCCGTGTAAAAGCTGTTCTCGCGAAGAGCTGAAAAAAATATCATCGGACGAATTATCCTACAATTATCGAAAACTTCCATTCAAAACATGGCAGTGTGACTAACGTCGCAGGACCTACGAAGTAGGGTTTGATATGATTTATTTTGTGTACCTTGACCTAAGACCTAATTTTGAGGTTTATAGGTCACCTAAGTGGATCAAATTTTCATGAAAAGTAGGTCAGCTCAGCGCTTGCTGGAAACAGTCACCTAATGCCATCATCCGAACGCATGGCACGATCATACGTAGAAATTTCTGCTCGTAGCCATGAGGTAACCGGTGCTATCCTAGTGTAATAGGGCGTTTCTCAAATGGTCACATCCGACTGGTCCCGTGACATCCGACATCGGTGCAATCACATCATACAACGAAGACACACCTCCAGAAAGCGATCGATTGAAATGATCCCATGGTGGGCCTCGAAGTGCCCCCATCACACAATAAAAATAATATCATTTTCCTGTGGTCTGCCGCCGATTTTATTTTGTTTTCAAATATGTTAGGCCGTTTGTAATATGATTTCTCTTAAGATAAACAAAGAAGCATGCTCCACTAGAGTCAGATATAAAATAGCTAAGATGCACAACTTCGTTTTGGTCTCGCGTAGACTCCCCCAGTCTTGCGCTTCGTGAAACTGACACGTCTGCATGTCTGAGAAATATTTGAATACAGATAATTTCATTGGCTCGTTTAAATGGGGCCGACATTTGACCTCATGCTTTGGGAACAACTTTCGAACTGGATTATCCCCCTCTAGATAGATGGCGCCGTGTGAAATACATGCCGAATCACAGCGTGAATCTAAGGGTAGTGTTAAGTGAAACGTGAAATGCCCTTAGCAAGCTAAGATGCCTAATGCAAGTTCTTGCCAAAAATCAAGGTTCTAATGTCAACGGTTCGTAGGAATACGGGAGACGGTCGAGAGATGACTTGGGGGCCATTCATCTAGAAACAGCCTGAATTCTCTCAAAACTGCGAGGTTTATAAGTTACCTAAGTAGGTCAGCTCATGACCTCCTGGTAATATTCCCTTTATGCACGTTCGTGCCAAAAGTCAAGGTTCTAATTTCAACGGTTCTCCTTATTTTGCCGACGAAAGGATTCGGATGGACTAAGTCATTACCGGAAATTTGCGAATGAGAGCCTACTTCGTAGGTATAATTATCAATATAATGACATTGCGATGACGATCGTATACTTTCATCCACGAAAAAATGAAAGTTGCTTAGTCAACATTTTCCAATTTAATTCGACACCTAACCTTCGCAGAGCCTCTTTACCGACTAAGGTTGCCTCATGAATGCCGGACTTAACGTATGTATTCAAAGACAGACCTGGTGATATTAACAGTCAGCAAAGTCTTTATCGAAAAATCTGATTGTACACGTGGCTCTCAGGTAGAAAGTAGTCGCTTAATATAGTAAATAACCGGATTGAATTATCGCGAATATTCATTGGATTATATTGTCGCTCGAACAACATAGGCCCATTACTGCTAAGTGATGAATATATCGGAACTTTATCACTTCTAATGTTCGAATTCGTAATATTCATAAACGCATACCTTCAGTAAAAACGGAGAATCTCACCTGAAAAATGAATACTAAAACAATCGGGCCCAAAAGAGAAGGTAGGAGGTAGTTCTAGACTAATTGCGTTATGATATAGTTATGACATGATACTGAAATCCGCAGTATGTGCTATTTCGTGAAAAAGGGTCCAAATCGGGTCATTGAAACTCACATTTAGAGAAGGAGAACCCATTGGACCAACACGCTATTTAACCTGGTGATGTGTGGTGGCATTACATCTCCAATGCTGGAAAATCGTTTTCGTGAAAGGGTCCTTCTTGTCTAAATGTGTGTTTAAATTACTCGATTTAGACCCTTTTTCACGAAATAGCAAATGTTGCGGATTTGAATTTCATGTCAGAACTATAATCATAATGCATTCGAGCTAGAACTTTCACATATTGTGTACATGCATTTTCTTTTGTCGTTACATTAAAACAATTATTTTTGGAAAATTTTATTTTTTCGATTTTAACTGCACCAGGTATAGTCCAAAATGCCACCTTATCGTATCATCTCCGTAGACACTGTATAAGTATTGGTGATCCGCGTTTAAGTGGTTCAATTTTTCCGGCGTATCTAAGATTTAACTGATATTCATGCTGCGACTCTACCGGTGTATTTGCTTTCCTTCGTTGATTCCCACTAGGACGTTCTGAATGGTATTACCTTTGTCAGCTGCGAGGTATATACGTATATATTCATCTTCCTGCTCAGAGTCGATCTCTAGAAGTGAAGCTCCTTCCTCGGCACAGAGTTTGCCAGCCTCGAACCAATCGGAGGTGGACTTGACAAACTTGTAGCATGCTGTCAGATGTCTAATGGTGGTGAAGCCTTGGGGACATTCTGAATAAATGGAGATAACGCATTAGGTAAATAATGCTTTTTTTTCATTACATTGAATAAAATTGACTATAAATCTAAAGTTGTACATATCGCAGTAATATTGAGAAAAACAATATAAAGGAGTTACCAGACACCATTTATTTTATGATCAGGTGCCGCCATTTGCGGAAGTGCCATGAAAGTAAATGGACACCTAGCAAATTATTTACATAGAAGAGACAATATTCATAGCTAATACAAATGGCATTCCAAAGCAGCTAAACCCGGGATCTTCTAGTTAAGAAAAATATGCGCCAACGAATTTGTCAATTGTTGCCTTTCCATTATATTTGCAGCTTTTGGCTAATTTACTTGTAGAAAGAATAACGTACTTGGGTTACGAAATCACGACAGAGATTAATAAGTTTCCAAATATCGTCTTGAGAATGAGCTGCAGCAGCGACACGAACGTACTTCTTGTTAGTGCCGAATGTAGCTTTACACATACGTTTGACCACCACCAAACATCATTATTTGCTTTTCGATTTATAAAAATATGATTGTGTTAACCAATACAGTACTCATAACTAGTGAATAACCCTTCAGAACGGCACTCAGCATATATGTGTCAGGCTTATTGACATAAGAATGACTTGGACCACATACATCGACTAAACACGGATTTATAGCCTAGAGGCCTCTTCTAATGAAATACTGTAGTTGAACAGTGTATTCTTGTTACTATTAAACAAGTTGCTTTTTCACACGATGGTGGGAATAAACCGGCATTATTCAACATTCACACATATAAGTTAACTGGAACGATTACATAGCGGCTATTACATCTGAAAGGGCATGAGAGAGGGAGAGAAAATTAAGGTTTAGCGTCGCGTTCAGCAATATTTCAGCTATATAGCGACGATCGAACAAAATTCTAAGTAATCAAAACAAGTTAATAATCCAGCAATCCAGAAGTAATCCACACAACACACCAAAAAACATGTACATATATTACAATCTATACAGCAAAACGATTTCTCTGAAATAAACTGAAATATCTTCTAAAGTAAATGCTAGATGAAAAGAATCTCTTACATTCTTAAAATCTATATCAGAATATATTTCACTGTGAGATCTTCATGGCATGGAATAGGGGGTGAAGTCACATATAACTGCTCTGCGTCCGTTCTATAGCAACCATGAGCTCTTTACTTGGAATCGGAAGGATTACTGTAAATTGTCCTACCTGTATTTTTGGAGGCCTTGAAATGTTCAGTTACCTGAAATATCACGAAAATTGAACTGAACATCGCAAATCAGTGCAAAATACCAACGAAGATAAAAACCGGCGGCTTCCTGACACTAACGTGAAAATTAATTTACGATAATGCTGCTATAACGGAATTGGCACAGGTCAGTTTGTCCTGTGGATTCTCTTGTAGTATCAGGTAAACGTGGTCGGCATGGTTGTGTAATCGAGTTAGGTGCAGGATTGTCTTTTTTTTAATAGATATTTTCAAATTTCCTATGCTTTAAAATGGGGCTAAATAGCATACTTGGCAATACTATGCAGATATTTTTGCTAAACATCGCAGTAGGCAGAAAAGTGGGTTACTTTAATAGCATCTATATTCAATATTTAGCACTTTTATAATCTAATCTAATTAGAATATATTCGCATTAAAATATCTGTAATACCCTGTCGGAGAAAGGACGATATATTCAATATTTAGCGCCTTTATAATATTATCTAATTAGAATAGATTCGCACTTAAGAAAAACGGAGAAAGGACAATATATTCAATATTTAGCGCCTTTATAATATTATCTAATTAGAATAGATTCGCACTTAAATATGTAGCTGACGTCTGAGAACAGACAATATATTGAATATTTAGCACTTTGATAATATCATCTAATTAGAAGAGATTCGCAGTTAAATATCTATCTGGCGTCCGAGAAAGACAATATATTCAATATTTAGCACCTTTATAATATCATATAATTAGAAAAGATTCGCACTTAAATATGTAGCTGGCGTCTGGGAAAAGACAATATATTCAATATTTAGCACTTTTATAATCTATACTAAATAGAAGAGATTCGCAGTTAAATATCCACAAGAGGCTTTTTGGAGAAAAGACAATATATTCAATATTTAGCACTCTTATTATCTACTCTAATTAGAAGAGATTCGCATTAAAATGTGTGGAGCTTACACTTACAGGTCTGTAACACCATGTCGGAGAAAGGACAATATATTCAATATTTAGCACCTTTATAATATCATCTAATTAGAATATAATTTGATTGTTGCACTCAAGTACCAAAGGAAGATGGTTTTGGCGTTTTGTTTTTTTCGGAATTACATTGAAAGGTTCCGATTGTCTCCGAAACACATTCGATCATTGGGTGCATGCCAACATACAGTGTCGTTGAATGATTGGTTTGTTGTGCCAGTAAGTCTGAATACATGTCAGCTGTCTGCATCAGTGAGGTTGCCTTTATATCGCCCGTTCTGTAGGCACCAATCAAGCTTTACTTGGGACTGTCTTAAACATCCTATACACCAGCACTTGCGCGTTGTTTAACCATGCAGGAAGAACGATAAAATAACGTGTTATTGTCTAAGTGGAGTTGCACAGACCACAAATGAAAATGTACTTGCGACTGTCTTAAAAATCCTTATATACCAGCGCATGCTCGTTGTTTAACCAGGAAGAACGATAGAATAATTCCTGTTATTGTCAAACGAGTTGCACAGACCAGCAAAGAAGGTGTGATTGGGACTGCCTTAAGCATCCTTATTCACCAGCCCATGCAAGTTTGAAAATTTGTAGCATTTGTGCTAATTATACAATATATTTTCTTCAAGGAGAGGCAGTCGGACAATTTGTGGCTGCGATTTAGAAGAAATATTCAATATTTATCATGGTTGCAATTTAGAAGAAATATTCAATATTTAGCATTTGTGCTAATTAAACAATATTTTGTCTTTCGGAAGAGGCAATCCGACAATTTGCGTTCGCGAGTTATAAATATTGAATATATCTTCTGGCTGCAATTTAGAAAAATTGTTCAATATTTAGCATTTGTGCTAATTATACAATACATTTACTTTGGGAACAGGCAAGTCAAAGTGCTAACTAGCAGTAATCTCAGAAATTATCTTCAAAGTAGCACAACCCTTTCTAAATATCACTGATTTTAGGAATTATTTGCGAAGTAGCAGATCTGCTAAATAGCATGCGAGACAATAATAACCATTTCTGCACCTTAATGGTATGATCTGGATCAAAATTGCCCGAGTTACATTTAGCTCTCTACGTGCGAGCATATGCTGCCTGTGATGTTTCCAATGCATGAGTTTTCGAAAAAAAAAATAAGTACTTAGAGACATAATAAAGAAAAATCCCATTCTAGGTGATGCCAACTTAAAGCATGATTATAAAAATAAGTATTTAATCTTAATGATCGTCGCATTGGTAATCATACTCGCGGGTACATTCTAAATAAACTAAATTTAATCTTTGTTATGTCGTGACTCCCAGAGCTTCCTATCCATGCGCGAATGTGATGTGGTGGATTAGTAATATTACTTACCAGCTTGGTTAAGTTATTCACAGCTTCTTCCAAATGTGTCATTCTCTCGAATAAACTTTGGTTGTTGGTAGACAAGACCGGGGTTCTGTTCTGGCTACTGACGATCGTCAAGAACACCGGGAAGACGAAGCAGTGGAATGTGATCAAACTGAATATTGTCGCAATTGCCATGGCTGACCTAAAAATGCCAACAAATTTCGAAAATGGAAAACTATATTTACAGCCTCATTTATCTGGAGACGCACCCATTCGAAATAGGACATTCGATGAATGCATCGAACAAATGATTCTATCAACGTTTTGAAGACAAGAATTGACTGTGAGATTGACGGGGGGGAGGGGAAACAGAGAAATACACCCAAGTGCATATTCGCTTATCCTCGACTGTGGAGATTGGATGTCCAATTCGATTTACAACTTCAAGTAACAGATAGTTGCAGCTTAGCGTGGAGAAATCCAGAAGTGGTAAAATGATCGGCCCAAAAACATGGCGAATTTGGACGCAAAATTTGTGTATAATCGTGGCATACCAAATGCTATTGGGTCGGAATTCTGACAGACAGTTTTAGGTCGACAGGTATATTGGGCAGATCACTGAAAACCAACGTTCTTACGGCAGAATATTTACTACCCAACATTCCAACGCTAAACTGCAACTACCTTTTTTTTATAGAACACGGGATTTGGTCTCATGATGGAATATTAATCTAATGGTTAGGGCCCCTGCTTTTAAACAAAATAACATCAGCTCCCAAATGGGTGAGCACCATGTCTGTTGCCACGAGAGGCGGGGGGATTAATTTCCTCTACATGATGACTGTACATGGATAGTCACACATGTCCAGCTAATCATATCGTAGTTAGTTATATCGTCGCTATATGACCGAAATACTGCTGAACACGACGCTAAGGTCTAAACCATTCACTCACCCCAAAAACATCTGTGAGAGGAGTCGGAATTTTACTTCAAGCTTAAACATCACTTGTGTGTAGGAACATTAGTTTTGCAACATTTAGGAAGAGTTGGCGAGACCAAAAGCGTAAACTCTTTTGGAATGCCAACTGCGCTTTGGGTGATTGCTATGCCTGTACTCTTCGACGATACTCGCCCAAAAATCCTTAAAAGCGGTTATTATACAATTTGAAATCATGCAAAATTCATGCGATTTGTTCACTTACCGAGATCTCGTCTGTATAAATTTCCCAATACTTATACGTCTTTGTTCAGCTTTTAAGTTCGTATTCAGATACGTTCCTTATGTGCAGGATGATATATCAAATTCTTGTTCTTGTAAGAGTTGAAATATTAATAATGAGCCGGGTATATGTTTCGGATTTACAGATGTTATACGTGTTAAAACTGTGACACGTCTCAACCGCTCACAACCCAGTTACAGTACATTTAATAATGTATACATAATTGTGTATCGTATTCCTATGTACTTTCAGATTATGGAAGACTAAATGGGTCAGCCTTGCTTCCTATCATGTACACACAACAACCTAAACTTTCCCTGTAATTCCCTGGTACACAGCGTCAACTTTCTACAACATATAGTTTCATCAATCTTGTCAAAGAAATTTTTTTGGATTACTGTTATGGCAGTGATATCTCCGAACAATATTGTTTTAGCCATGTTCGAGAACTTCTCCCGAAATTGTGATTTTCTTCATATTCTGTAGAAACTGTTTTTGGTGTATTAGTCCTAAGCCTGAGGCTTAAGCATAAAATAACAAGCGCTGGATGAGTGCAAAGACGTCCGTCGAGGCAATAGGATAGGGGAGCCTTAGCTATTTGTTGGACGTTAACTTAACTAACCTAATTAACCTGGGGTTGAGGGTTCCCCACTAGCATATCCAGCCAGGAATGTGGTAGTCACATTCCCCGCAAATAATTTTTGTCTGATTTCACGAGTTGAAATATTGGGGCATGGATTAATGCCTCATAGATGGACAACCTGGAATACTGCTTGTGAGACTAGACACCCTTCCCACCCCACCTCCCTCTGAGAGGACACCCCTGCCCGAACCCAAATCAACAAGTTAGCCGCAGAAATGAGACCTTGTATGCCTTGTACCAACTTGCTTGTGAACCTACTGCTTTAGTCACACATATATGTTAGCTAAATTTGTTAAACACGTTATATATGCTAGCTAAATTTGTTAAACACGTTTCACATTTAACAACATAATGCTAAAATATACGTTAAGGTGAAACTCTACCTGCAAATGAATATGAACAAACAATTCAAGCATTGATGTGTCCGAAAATTAAAAAAAATCAAATGAGAGTAAAACGTAATTATGGTTTCTTGAAGTACTGCCAGACTAAAATGTTACTTGAATAATCGATATTATCATTTTGCCCAATAACTTGCTTCTCAATGGTACCAGTTTTACTTAAAATATTTTGTATCCTCATTCATAATTTCCAATACTTTATTTACAGGCAGGCCTCCTTGACCATTGCTTCTAGCTCATGACAGATTCCAGTCTGATTCAACACACACACATGATCATGATGATATGTAACAGTGAAACATATTCTTATCAACTGTATAGATTTTAAGATTGTAAGAGATTTTTTTTATCGAGCAGCTACTTTAGAAGATCTTTTTATTTGGGTGAAAGAAGACTGTATCTTAGGTTATTTGAGAGAAATCGATTTGTTGCATAAGTTTTGATGTGTGCATGTTTTAATGTGTTGGATTACTAAGTTATGAACTTGAATACTAGAATTTTGTTTGATCGTCGCTATATAACTGAAATATTGCTGAACGCGACGTTAAACCTTGAACCTTAATTTCTCTCTCTCTCTCTCTCTCTCTCTCTCTCAGTATGACATGCTATGAAGATATGCTAATTTGTTCGGAGATTCGGTAGAGGTGGGTGGGGACGGGGTGCATAATAACATTGTGACCGAGTTACCCGTAGTTCTGGTAATATATTGATGCGCCTTTCATACCCCTGACGAACACTCAGCATAATCAACTGTCACGGTGAAATGTGAGTCGGACAGTTTACGATAGACGGTATTTTTTTCTGTCTTCAGTTTATTTTATTATATTTATTGGGTCCCGACCAAAGAGAATGTACCGAACATTTCAATGTTTACGCACGAAATTGAAGGATTGCCTAAGTCTGTTCTCAGGTTATGTCAAGGGCACGAAAGATTTTCTCTGTAGTTCTCGGTCTGCAGAACATATTTCCTCTTGTCGTAGAGTGCTCTTACAGTACGTTTCGTTCCATCTAAACGATTAGAAACGTTTCGCGATAAATTTCGTGATTAAATATCGTATTTCTGAACTGGTTATGTTAATCCAGGAGGTGAACGTTGCTTGAAAACTTCGGGTCAAATGGCCGTAGTCCCGTTGCCGGGTCGTCATAGATGATTTACAATCGGGTCTTTACAAGGGTGATAACTCAGATCTAAAACATCAACCCCAATCTTACATCGTCAGATAGTTTACTCGCGAACAGCCAATCCCTCAAGGTATTGAAGACACTCGAGCTAGTTACTTTCGAAGTAAAATAAGTATTCCATTACCCTGTTGTGTTACTTTATCTCAGTGGTTGAATCTCTTCGCGCAATCACTTTGCATTGTTATTTTTCGGCAAAACGCCAGACACCCCATATCCTCTGACATCAATATTCGGTTGAACGTGCATCTTCGTTGTGCAGAAATTCAATAAGTTTTCGAAAATTATCTTTCCTGATAGCAAGTGTCAAATCCGACATCCAATATTCAGCCGTCGTCCATAAACTAATTTCCGCGTCACTAATCAGAAGACCTATTTCGTATGACCTGTTCTAAATTTGTGTGAAATAGAAATAATGAAAATACAATATGGTGTTCTTCAAGAGAAGCGGTCAACAGTTTTCAATGATGTCGTCTAGAAATGATGATGTTCTATACATAAAATCCTAATCGCTGGCAATATTATTTAGAGAAATGAATTTCTAAGTCGTTTCCAGGGTGTGTATCTCAGACTCGCTTTGATTGTGAGCGTTCATTTGAAAATCATGAAGATGTAAAACACATGATATCCAAATGGTACTGGCGCCGGGTTAATCCGAGATAGAGAGCCACTCAACGAAACTGGGTTTGTACTACTGAACCAAAACCATCAATCATGGTTCTTTTCGTTGGATCATAGTTGAGAAACGAGCTACCTCGGAGTGTAAACGATTGTACACTTATAACATTCAAGAACAGCTGTGCCACTGCATTAATTCACACACCAAATCATTTAAGTGTACTTTAGATTTGTATTTTAATGGTGATATTGTGTAGATTATGGTGCGAATAGTTTCTATGAAAATTTCTGCAGTCTATTCAGCTGTGATACATTCTATTCAAATTTGTATGATTGGTATTTTATTCTATGTTATCTGTCATTGTATCTTCCTTAAATATGTAAATCCATAGATGAAAACAGTATATATTTATGCCCAACGGTGGCTATTTCTAATTCCTTCGAATGTATAACAAGATGCAAGCAAGATTTTAAGACATGAACGATGGGTGAGTGAGTGAATGTGATTTAACGTCGCTTCCAACTATATTTCAGTCATATCACGTCGTGGGATCATATTCGTATTCACACACGGAGCTCCACGGGTAGGATCCTATTCCTTTTCACACTTCCATGGGTTGGCATTGACGACGAGACCATTAACGTGCTGCTTGTCACATATCATAATGCGTAAAATGTACAAGACATTGACCGACTTATCTTGACCTATATGCCGAAACTCGTCTGTCAAAACTGAACCATGGCAGATAGTTTATCAGCCAGGATGAAGAGTCTAGCCTTTTTATTGATATAATTTCTGAATAGCATTCGTGACAACATGATCTGCCCGAACATGCTCATATTTGAACGAATTGAACGCCAGGAAATGTGTCATATATTTCGCCTCCTTGATGTTGATGTTGTTCGTACTGTGAATGTTTTACTTAAGAGACCCTCTCAAACAAATCGTTCAAATCTTTGTAGCACAGAGTATGATATCCAGCAGGGCTGGTTAAGGGGTATACAGACCTGCATAAAGGAGGATGGACTGAGGATGATTTTGGAGAAGAGAGATGAGTGAGTGAATAGAACTTTAACGTCGCTTTTAACAATTTTTCGATCATATCACGACGACACAGTCACATTATCTCGACACCGGGCCAATCAATCCTTGATCTATCCCCTTCCTGCTGAGCGCCAAGCGTCATACAGTCTCGGACACAAGGGTTTGTGTATTGGTAAAAAAAAACTTTGACAGAACAACGTAGTTTTGGCAAATCAGATTGATTCTTGGGTATTTCTGTCGACAGTGCGTTAATCTCCGAAGGATTACTTATTTCTGGAGCTTTGGTCGACAATATAAATGTATTGGAGTACGAATAGTGTTCCATTTCTGATGAACTATAGTTAATCTATGCAAATCCCTGGAAACAACAATGCGAATAAAAAGCGACTTCCCTTGCAAAATACTATCGTTGGAAATGTCTTCGAATGAAAAAACATTGTAGCCAGTCGATAATTCTTGGCATGTTGCCTCTCCACGTCGAATGTCACTTATTGGCGTAAAGGATCATGGTACCTTATGCTACTAATAAGGGTTTGTTGAGAAGAAATCGTACTATGCCATTTTTATAAATGCCGCGTCCATTCCCACAAGTAGAGTTTGGTGTTTTGAATCAGATTTTACGAATGCAGAAAGCCTTCTTGGCTGAATGTCGCATCTGCCGTTTGCATTTCATTCTTTGTACAGATCTACAAGACCTACAAGATGAATACAAGCGTCTAGTCCGTCATTCATAAGACCTATTCCATATCCATATAACAGTATTAGCACCAAATTCAAGAAGACAATCATAGTATACATAAACGTAGGCAAGTTTCCTGCAAGAGAGAAGCGATCAACAGTTTTCAATGATGCCGACAAGACATCATGATGTTTCAAAAATATAAAATCCGTATCGCTGATCAGTATTCTTGATCCATAATAATCGTTGTAAAATCGTTATCTAGAGAATGATGTATCTCAATCACGCTTTGATTGTGACTTTTCATATGAGCACCATGAGGATCTTGAAGTACATGGGTTCATACGGCCCCTAGCCCCGGGTTAAGCGGAATTAGACGAAACGTAACGCCATAGATCTTGCACGCTACGTTCGTATTTTACTATCAGCATGCGATATGTATTGCCAAATTTGAGAAACTTTGAGTGGAGGCGCTTGGTGATATAGCCCTGTTTTATAGTTTTATCCCAAATAAAATGCATGAAAGATAAGAGCACAAAAGCTCTTGATTTCTTGAAGGTGCCAGCTATAAGTGGAGAGGAGATGCGATAAAACGTCATCTATACCGATCGCTTGTCCGTTCTAAACTTGTTTATGGCTCTATTGTTCACAACGGTGCGTGCAAGTCCAACTTTACCCTGTTAGATCCAATTCTACATAAGAGAACGTTTAGAACATCAGCTAAGGATTGTTTATATGTTGAGGAAGATAACTTTCCTTTGAAACTCCGAAGAGTGAAGCTGTCACTGCAATATGTAACAAACTTGCAATCAAATTGTTTAATTCCCGCATATAACTGTGTTTTCAAGCCTCAGTCTTGAACCACCTCTACATCTTAGAATTCGTATGAAACTACACATTGTTACAGCCAGTATCAGTCTTGATCACACTTTAACTAACAAACTTCCATTTCCATCTTTGCAGTTAGCCAAGCCACAAGTAGATATTACACTGACGAAATTTAAAAGCGCTGACACAAACCAACCCGAATTAATGTAACAGCAAGAATTGAGTTATATAATAAAACTGACTAAAAGTAAGCCGTACCCACAATTCCTAGTACAAGCTTCAGACTCCACAATAATAATTTAAACTATCCGGTAAGCCACACCTGTACATTAATGGTTGTAGCTCAGACTCCGACACCTGCCCTTAGTTCTCAAACTGTGGGTAAATTCTGTAGAAATATATTTACAGAAACAGAGTTTCGGGTTGTTTTTTTTAATTCATAATATACGAATTAGCGATTAACCCTCGTCAGGGAGTCTCAACGCATATCATAACATGTCATCAACATGATCAGATCTTCTCAGTATTTTACTGATGGCATATGTTTATATACACCACAAAAGTCCAGTCAATTCCCATATAGGAATTACTAGCATCATTCTCCAAGAAGTAACTTGTGCTTAGCATAGTTTACTTCATTGTAATAGGAGAATCGTTCCGCTATGCGGGTATCCCTCAGTATGTCTGTTTCTGAATTTATTCTCAGTAAACCCGTAATAGTGGGTTTCCAAACATGCTATCTGGTGTGCTGACAATCTGTGTAAGTACTGAATATATTTCATATATTTCAGTTACTTCTTGTAGCTTTGTTATTAATTTGACGGGCTATTGCCCTGTACTGTGTACATGTCAAATTTGTCGATATTACGACAGTCGGCTTTCGCCTTAGCAGACAATCATCCGCTGGGCATTATAAATGCCAGATATCATAGATATCTCAGATATACAGTAGCGTATATCATTTCGCTTCGTGTACGATTGTACACTCTTTCGGAGACCGTAGAGGTCTGGGGCTCACAGACGCTGACACTGTTAAATAGTCTAACAGCGCTTATGTCTATTGGCCGTAAATCGGGAAATCCGATTGGCCGCAATGCCGACAGTCTATAGGCTGGAATTGGCGGGCAGGTCAGTCCTTTGTTGGCTTGAATCCTCTCAAGCTCACAGGGCTGAACTTGCATATATTTTGTGTACGGTATGACCGTATACTGTATACGCCCCCTCTCTTTATAGGTCCCTTTAGCGTAATGTCTGAGAAGAAAATCATATATTTTCTAGGTATAACAAAACGTTTCGGTGACTGTGAAAATCCTGATATATATATACTTTTCAATATTTTAAATATCAAAAACCAGGAATATCAACAACTCCATCGGGGTGTGATATATAAGTCGTGATAACCGATTTATTCGGTATATACAGTAGTCAGGGAAGACCTAGACATGCATTTTGTAAATACATATAGCAGTCAGGTATTATATCTGAAGTTATATCAGATACGCAGTGTAGAGTTTGATAACTCGGATGCTATAGATCCGTAAGTGTGTATGTACACTGTTGTACACGAGCAGCACGGATACCGTGTACTGGTATCGCTTCGCATCGTTCATAAATTTTGATCTGCGAGGCAAGCGTATATAGTACTTTGCCACATATCAAAACACTCCTGCGGTACGTTTGTACCTATAATAGAGTCGACAACGAGGTCTGAGACAACAGAGGAATATATCTCTGTCTCGAGTGGTATCGCAAATCTCGAGCGATATGGTGGAATTCTAAACGTCCAACTGGACGCAATAACACAGCGGCTGTCGGCCAATAATGCATATGTGTGTTAGAATTCTACATCTATTCAGCTATAGCTGGACTAAATGCGTATGATCGGCACAATTAGCGCCCCTCATTTGTCGACCTCATATTATTATTATAATAATATCAAGGGAGATTTATGATATAGTATCCTGGTGATACACAGTATGGCTGTGTAGCTACCAGGTACATCAGAGCCCTTGAGGGGGCACAGCGCCGGCTAAAACCGATAATAGTTTATCCAGCTGCTACCCTCAATGCGAAGCAAACACAGGGGTTTAACCCAGAACTCAGTGTGTGTTTACCATCAACAGTATCTCTAACTGTTATCATGTCAAAGTGTTATCAATTGACAGCGGTCAGGGTTGGATCCGATTACAGATACACCCACTGGCAGTGACAAATGCTTTGGTTTGTCTGATTTGACGGGCTTTGGCCATGTGTGTCAAATTTGTCGAATTAACGACTATAGCGGTTTTTCGTCTTTGCAGAGAGTTTTTCTGCCTGGCATCGTTTAACAATACCAGAAAATCTACAATTTATGTAGTATCTTAACAGTATACGGTAATATATACTGTCCGAACAGTATACGGTCATGTATACCGTCTTGTGGACGATGACTACCGTCTATGGCGTAGTCGTTAGTACACTAAGTATAACTTAGTGTACAGGGCAGTCTTATGTTGGGTCCGAGACTAACAATCAAGACATGCACAAGGATCAGTGATAAACGAGAGTTTAAAACCGATTCACGTGTTTGGATAGTAGGCCCGAAGGCACGACTCAATAATAATTTAAACTATCCGGTAAGCCACACCTGTACATTAATGGTTGTAGCTCAGACTCCGACACCTGCCCTTAGTTCTCAAACTGTGGGTAAATTCTGTAGAAATATATTTACAGAAACAGAGTTTCGGGTTGTTTTTTAATTCATAATATACGAATTAGCGATTAACCCTCGTCAGGGAGTCTCAACGCATATCATAACATGTCATCAACATGATCAGATCTTCTCAGTATTTTACTGATGGCATATGTTTATATACACCACAAAAGTCCAGTCAATTCCCATATAGGAATTACTAGCCATAATTCTCCAAGAAGTAACTTGTGCATAGCATAGTTTACTTCATTGTAATAGGAGAATCGTTCCGCTATGCGGGTATCCCTCAGTATGTCTGTTTCTGAATTTATTCTCAGTAAACCCGTAATAGTGGGTTTCCAAACATGCTATCTGGTGTGCTGACAATCTGTGTAAGTACTGAATATATTTCATATATTTCAGTTACTTCTTTTGACTTTGTTATTAATTTGACGGGCTATTGCCCTGTACTGTGTACATGTCAAATTTGTCGATATTACGACAGTCGGCTTTCGCCTTAGCAGACAATCATCCGCTGGGCATTATAAATGCCAGATATCATAGATATCTCAGATATACAGTAGCGTATATCATTTCGCTTCGTGTACGATTGTACACTCTTTCGGAGACCGTAGAGGTCTGGGGCTCACAGACGCTGACACTGTTAAATAGTCTAACAGCGCTTATGTCTATTGACCGTAAATCGGGAAATCCGATTGGCCGCAATGCCGACAGTCTATAGGCTGGAATTGGCGGGCAAGTCAGTCCTTTGTTGGCTTGAATCCTCTCAAGCTCACAGGGCTGAACTTGCATATATTTTGTGTACGGTATGACCGTATACTGTAACGCCCCCTCTCTTTATAGGTCCCTTTAGCGTAATGTCTGAGAAGAAAATCATATATTTTCTAGGTATAACAAAACGTTTCGGTGACTGTGAAAATCTTGATATATATACTTTTCACTATTTTAAATATCAAAAACCAGGAATATCAACAACTCCATCGGGGTGTGATATATAAGTCGTAATAACCGATTAATTCGGTATATACAGTAGTCAGGGAAGACCTAAACATGCATTTTGTAAATACATATAGCAGTCAGGTATTATATCTGAAGTTATATCAGATACGCAGTGTAGAGTTTGATAACTCGATACAAGATCAGTAAGTGTGTATGTACACTGTTGTACACGAGCAGCACGGATACCGTGTACTGGTATCGCTTCGCATCGTTCATAAATTTTGATCTGCGAGGCAAGCGTATATAGTACTTTGCCACATATCAAAACACTCCTGCGGTACGTTTGTACCTATAATAGAGTCGACAACGAGGTCTGAGACAACAGAGGAATATATCTCTGTCTCGAGTGGTATCGCAAATCTCGAGCGATA